>JACEFZ010000853.1:0-33646 GCA_014155875.1 Cepaea nemoralis
AGGAAATTCGTTATTTCACTGATACAGTCCAGGCAGTACCTGAAGAAGAAGAAGAAGAAGAAGACACAGAAGCCTCATGTTGCTTCCAGCAACTGATTTGGGACTTCAAATCCCAAAGCCAAGTTAATCTCACTAATTTAAGGGTGAGAGAACTATCGTTCCCCGGTGTTGTTTCATTTAATGACAAGTGTGATAGTTCACGTTGCAAAGTCTGGAATTAAACATTTGTTTCTGTAAAACTACGCTACACGTATTGTCTTGACTGAATGAAATAGACTTACTGCCACATTAGCTTATCTAGCGGACTCTGTACTAATGGTTAATTTGAGTATTTCAAACAAAATATGAAACTGAACAGTGTCAGACAAAATATTACTGGTAAAATGATTCATGACAGGTCTGTTACTGTCGACATCATTCAAGCATATGTTCCTCCAGCATGTTGATGTCAGTACCTCTCCAGAATATGTTCCTACAGCAGACATCAGTGAAGATGGAATAGATGTTCTTTATAGTGACCTGGATAGTTCCTTGACAAAGTGCATACATTCAGAAATAAATATATTGGATGGCTCCAATGCCAAAAGTTCAAAACCAAAAATATTGGTACTCAGCAACTAATTATGGAGTAGTCCATAGTTATGACTCTAAATGACTCCATCGTTAAAGTCGGTGCACTGAGGGATGAAAAGGAAATAAAAGACAAACGCAACTTAGAAATAGACAATAGAATTGGCACATTGTCTATCTAGAAATTATGTTTCTAGATATTGACCAATGTGCAATATTGAAGAACACTGTTAGTCAGGCTGCAGAAACAACCATCTTAAAATTGAAAATGATAAGCCGTAGGAAATGGATGAATGAAGACATCTCAAAAACCAATAGAAGCAAGACGAAACAACAATAATAACCATGAAAAAAATATGAAAATATTTTTAAAGTTCAAAATTATGTAATGAGGCCACAGAAGCATAGCCTGGGGAAAATTTCATGGACCATTTTTTTTTAAAACACAACACCCAGAATACCAAATTAATGCACACATAATTATCTTTCTATAAACAAAACGTCCACAGAAGGCAACCGTCACAATGGACAATGTTCAGATTTTATATACATGGTCATAGTATGCGCAGAATCTTTGCACAATTCACGTGAGGAACAATTTTGTGTTTCCAATAACAAGAAGGACCACCCATTTTGAAGATGGAATTTCAGTTATCAGTTGTCAGTTATCAGTTATCAGTTGGGGTATTTTCATTGCACCCCGGACAGGTCCATAGGTGCTCAGATCCTCCCCCCCCCCCCCCAGCATAAGCATCAGCGTTCGGTGGCTAATAGTGCCAGTTCTGTGTTGGTTAATGAGCACCTCGTTTTCCCGATGTACCTCTCGCGTCTGGCTGTGCCAACTCTTACTCCCAAGTCTTTCATCCTGGACAGCGATGTGGATTCACTGACGTCAAAGTCCTCTGTTCTCGCCATATCTTTAAGGACGTTAATAACATCGGCACGATCCATGGGCTGGCCATCTGCAGGGGGTGCAGAGCCAGCCAGTTTATCAGCTCGTTCATTTCCCTCGACTCCCGCATGTCCCGGGACAAAGATGAAGGTGACTTTACGGACAACAGACTTCCTCAGCGACTCAGTCCACTGTCTACGTACAGATCCAGCTTCCACCTTCCGAATCATGCTCATTGAATTACTTAGTACACACACGTTGGTATAATTCTGTGCTTCTAGCCATAGGAAAGCCTGTGTTACTGCCATTACCTCCATCGTCATGCTGCTCGTGGGCATAGTGTGGGCACCACTGGATTCTTGGACGGTTCGGCCCGCTGAACGGGCTGTAAATGCCCATGCACTTCTCTGCTTCTTTACAACAGATCCATCTGTATAGATGAGCACTTGGGGGTTGTCTGCGTGTTCATTGATGAGCGCGTTGACCTCTGCATTGACAGTGACAGGATTCTGTTCTCTGCACCGTCTGTCAAGTGTGATAATGCAGGAGAAGGTGCACTTAAAAGCTGGAGGCACAGGCACCCATTCCTTGCCGGGGTTGATACTGGTAGGACTGCAGACCTGTCTGATGATATCCTCCGCCCGACCCATCCATGATTTGCCCCTCTTTAGCCTGTTGCCCTTTTCTCTGAATATATCTTCATGCAGAGGGTGCTGCTCATCCGCACTTATTTTTAAGTATGCACGAGCTCTCCAGATCTTGATCCTGTGGTTCATTGTCGGGAAGTCAAGGAGGTATCTCATCGCTACACAGCTGGTGTCTCTCGTGCAGCCCAAAATGATGCGCATGGCCTCGTTTTGTACCTTTTCAAGTCTTCCAATCTGTGTAGGGCTGACAGTGAGGATGGCCAGGGCATACTCGATGCGTGAAAGCAACAGTCCTTGGAACAGAAGTATTAGCAGTCTTTGCTCGATATTGGCAGTCGCCATGACTCTCATTGCTGACAAACCTTTTCTAGCTTTCGTTATGACATAATCGACATGATCTCTGAAAGACAGGCTACTATCAAGCCTCACGCCAAGATATGTCATTGACTTGGTTCTACTCAAAATGCTCCCATCCATTCTCACTGCCGGCAGGTCTGTGTTCACAATATAGTTGTTTAGGGAGAACCATGTAACCGATGCCTTTGCAGGTTTGACAATGGCACTGGCATCCGCACACCATGAGGAAATTCGATCTAGTTTGCCCTGCATATCATTGGCAACTGCCTGTCTATCTCGACCATGATGATACACGAGAATGTCATCAGCAAATGACAGAGTCCTACCCCTCCCGCCCAGCTGTTGTTCAGTGATCGGCACCGTATACACGTTGAATAGTACTGGTGACAGTGGTGAACCCTGCGGCAATCCTGGACATATCGTTGTCAGCTCAGAAGACCACCTCCCACATCTGAACACCATCTTCCTTTGGAGCAGGGCCGGATTTAGACATGATAAGGTCCTAAGCTATTTGAAATATGGGGCCCTTTATAAGTCCAGATATTCTATGTCAGTGACAAATATGATTTTCGGATACCTAGAGGGTTAAACTGAAATACAATTAAGAAGTATATTGATAGTGAAATAATAAATCTTTAACTTAAAATCATTTTTATTCATAACAAACTTAAAAATGCAAACTCTGGTAAAAAGAAACAAAAGTTCTTTTAAAAGGCACAATTTACAAAGGCTTATTATCTAATCTCTTGAAACATGTTATAAGGATTAAGGAATTATATTAAACTAAAATATTTTCTTTCTTGCCTTTGCCAGAGCAAAGTCACTGATGACATCATCAAATGATAAACTGCGTAGTTTGTCGCTTTCTATGCACATGAGACTGAGGGAACATAATTTATCTTGAGTCATTGTTGTTCTAAATTCATTTTTTATCCTCTTCAGCTGAGAAAAAGATCTTTCTCCAGAGCAATTTGCAACCATCATACTAAGAAACAATCTGAAAATTGTTTCTACATTAGAGAATGCTGATTGGACACGATCGTTAAATATTACCCTATACAGATCCTGATGTGTCAGACTATCTTGTTCCGCTGAACTATGGGCTTGACTATGTCTAACATATTGATGAAAATGCTTGACTTCTCCTACAAGATTCATGTCCACATCTTCAGGATATGTTTGGCATAAAGCACTAACTCCTTCATGAATCTCTTCTTCTGTAGCTTCTAGTTTTGTTAAGAATGAAAACTTTTTTGCAGCATCATTGTATACTGAGGCCCTCTGTGCCAGACTTGACTCTAATGCATCCATCACAGGTATAAATGTTTTGATTCTGAACTTGTCTCTTGGCTCAAGGTTCTCTAAAGCATCATCTTCATCATCATTGATATGCCTTCTTCTATATCTTCTTTTCTTGTAATCAACATCAGGCAATTTTTTCTTTGCTTCTTCTTCAAAATGATCGAAAAGATCCCTGGAACCTTTAACAAAATCCGAAAGTGAAGCATACAATTTCCTACATACATCTAGACTAATTTGGGGGTCTTGCAGTGATTGACTAGTCTTGTGAAATTCATCCAGCAAGTAACTCCACAAATATAACAATACCATAAATTCAAACTCCTCTATTTTATTCAAAATGTTTATGGCTTGATTTCTTGTTTCGCCTTTCTCTGTAGTATCAATATGCAGCTGATGCAATGCAGAAATTATTCCATCATAACTATCAAGTATTGCACTTGTGGCCATTGAATGTGCTTCCCATCTAGTCTTTGACAAAGACTTTGGAACTTTTGAATCATCTTTGAAGAATGACAACAGTACTGCCCATCTATGTGTAGATGATGAAAAGAAATTATATATTTCTTGAACAATTCCAAAAAAGTTTACTGCCTCTAAACAACAGTCAACTGCTGCTCTACCAACAAGATTCAGGGAATGACCAGCACATGGAATATACATAGCATACTTGTTAATCTTCAATATTATTTCTTGCATACCCTTGTATTTGCCAGACATATTGGCAGCATTATCATATGACTGGCCTCGACACTTACTAAAATCTATTTTGCACTCATTTGTAAGGTAGTTGTGCACCATCTTAGCCATACTTTCCCCTGTGTGGCTACCCATCTCTAGGAAAGTTAGAAAACGTTCAATAGGGAGCCCATCATCTGGTGAAACATACCTCACAATAACAGTGAGCTGATCAATATGGGACCGGTCTGGAGTGGAATCTACAGATAAACTGAAGTACCCTGCAGTTCTTAAATCATCCAAGATTGAGTCTCTTACTTTATGTGCCATAATTTGGATAAATTCATCACATATTGTTTTAGAAAGATAAGATGTGACACCTGATCCTTTATTCCTAAATTTTTTTATATGGCTTGCTAGAAAAGGATCAAATTTTGCTATAAGTTCGAGTAATCCAAGGAAATTGCCATTGTGAGGAGAACCAAATGTTTCCTTATCTCCTCTGAAAGGTAAACCACGCTCTGCCATAGTAATTATGACTGCCACAACTCGTTCAAGAACATTTTTCCAGTACTGCCGTTTATTATTTATCTGTTCTGCTAGTTGGCAGTCAATTGTTGAGCCACGTTTTCTTGTAAGATATGTTACCGAAGCTGTTCTATGGTCTACAGAGTTTTCATGACTTTGAACTAAATAGGTGTTGCGCCAATCACAAAATCCATCGGATGATAATGGTGTAGAAGAATTTGAAAAGAGTTTACACACGAAACAGTATACACGACCAGTTGCTGGCGAATATACTAACCATTCTCTGCAATATTTTTCACCATTAGCCCGTTTGGGATAGAACAAGCTTTTCGAGCAATATCTGTCTTGGTTTGCAAAAAGCTTCTTTGATTTTTCAAATGAGCCATTTGAGTGCTGACATTCTGACGGACCTTTTTCTACCCAGTATAAAATCTCATCTTTACTTAAATCACCCCATACCCCAACATCATTCTGTTTGTTTTTTTATGCTGAATCTTCTGTGCTTGTACTACTCTCTGGTTTATTAATCTTAATATTTGTTGCTTCATTCGTTGAAGTAGATTCTATACAACTAGATGTACCAGGCTCTGTATCAGGAATAGGGTGAATATCCTGTGACTGACTCACTGTGGTAGAGGCTTTTGGTTCATCAGGCCCCTTATCTATCTTTGTTAAGAAACTATCTAATTTTGTTATCTTGCTAAGCTCTTCTTCAGCTCTCTGCTTCTTTTTCCTCTTTTGAGCTCCACTTTTATAACTTCTGGTTGACATCTTGCAAACTGTGGGCAGAATATTTAATATAACTATAAACATACATTTAAAAGTAATATAATGCATGACATTTTTTTTAATTGAAAATTTCCTGTGATATTACCACTACTTACCAGCAAGCGATATTTTTATAATAAATAAACATGCAAAGAGAAAATTAACAATATCCTCTCAAGTTTTAATATTAGTTTAATTAATTAAATTAAAGAAGAAAAAAACAATTAACATATACATTAATACTTAATTTAATACAATCAAAACAAAATAATATGTATTTTTTAATGTGCAGTTCTTTCAAATATATATTTAATAATATCAAATTGTAAGTTTATATATTAAACTTACAATTTGTTATTATACTGACAAAAAAAACGTTAAAAATATATGCTATAATTACAGCTACAGGTGTCCGCATAGGATCGACCTATCTATAAATTTTAAATATGGTATCTAATGTTTTATCACTTAAACCTGTTTAGGACAATATGTCATTAATTTGAATACGTTTTACCAATGTTTATTTACAAAAAATTGTTATCATGCAAAGTCTACTGTTATTTTGACTTGAAAATATAGAAACTAGGTTCTCTATTTTCTATATTTTTTCAATTAAAATACGATCGCAGAAAAATTATTGCATGCAACACCTGTACTAACCATGTTAATTATGCACAACTATCCAACAAAGTTTTTTTAAATCAAAATATTGTAAAAAAAATTAAATGCGGTAGAAAATATTCTTGCGTTAGTTAGGTTATGTGCGTACTTGTGTAAAATGCACTTACCTGAATTGTAACTCCAGTAAGGACACACACAAAAAAAACACTGTTCAAAATAATGTCAACAATCAAATTATCAAAGAAACACACTGAAAATACTAAATAAAAGGTCAGAAATATTGTATCGTCTGCCGGCTCACTCGAACTACAAAAGGTCAGCGCATGCTCGAGTGTAGCGGAGCAACACAGGGGAATCCGGGAATCCCCCCTAGGGTTTGCATAACCGGTTATCGGTAATGCAAACCCTAGGCAAATAGCGCTTTGTTCTTCGAAAAGACGCGCTAAAAAATTGGGTGAAGAGTATGGGACGTCCCGGACGTGCAGCATTGGGACTAATAATGCTGCAGTATATGTATACATATATGACAATTGCTCACTCGGACAATATTTTTTGGGCCCCCACTTTCTTGGGGGCCCCAAGCTATAGCTTGTGTAGCTTATACGTAAATCCTGCTCTGCTTTGGAGCAGACCTGCAGCTATCCATATTACAAGGTGAGGGGACACTTTCAGTCTGAGGAGGGCTTGCATCAAGTGCTCGAAGGATACTTTATTGTATGCGTCCTCTAAGTCTATAGTGGCCGCACATGTCTCTTCTCTGACCTGAAATCCTTCGTAAACATCTTGAGCAAACTACCGCATTCAGCCATGACTCTTTGTTACGTCTGTATCCTCCTGTGTGGGCGGCAAGCAGCCGAGTTGTTCCAAGTCATAAGCAAGTCTGTGTGCTGGAATTTCAGAATGCAGTTAATAATTTCAGATCCGGAAAAAAAACCTGGGTCCAGACAATGTCACAAAAGACAAGTCAATGCATAAGAAGAATATGGAATAGACCAGGTCACCAGAGTGATGAATACGATATACTGGAGAATACTTCCTGACTTATATACGAGGGTAGGTTAATAAGTAAGTCACAAATGCCTGTAGAAGAATAACTAAATATGATAACAATTTGAAACCAGTTTATTTTTATACCTACATTGTCCCTTTATTTCTCAACATAATTTCCACCAACATTGATGTACTTATCCTGTCGTTTTATCCGTCCTCCCAAACCGGCGGCATAGAACTGCGTGCTCTGTTTCCTAAACCACGTTTTCACTTCACATTTAACTTCGGCGTCATTCGCGATGTATCAAATGTATGCAGATCTTCAAATTGACTGTAGGAACCTTAGATTTATGAAGAACATATATTGGAAACAACAAGCAGCCATAACAAATGGCTAACGAAGTAGATCAAAGCCAACCAATCAAGATAGATGAACCCCAGGTGTATAATGTTTCAAGACCTTGTTTCTCTATATAGTGCAAAATTTGTGAAAAATGTAGAAGATATGAGTGAATGGAGGACACAACGTCACTAAAATAAGATATACAGATGATATATTACTGACTGCGGACAATGAAACAGCATATGTAGCATTGTCATGGATACCGTCACTGTACATTGTGAATAACCATACACTTAGAATTAAATTGTAAGAAAATTGAGATTATGGTTTTCTCCAAGAAGTAAGAAACACCAAATCCAAGTAAATTAAAATTAAAATTAAAAAGGTGAATCGGTACAAGTATCTTGGAACAGTTATAACTTCTTACAGTACATGCCATGTAGAGATAAGAACAAGAATCGTCTTGGCAAAAGTAGCCTTTTCCTTGATGAAAAATATTCTCATCAATAAAAAGCTGTCAACTGGTGTGAGAAAGTGTGCGTTAAAGTGCTATATAGAACCTGTACATGTGTGTGCATGTGAAAAATGGACAAGAAGCAGACAAACTGAGAAACATCTAATGATAGCGGAAATGTGATATATAAGCAAAAGGATGGGTAGAGAAGCAAATGAGGCAGTCCAAGAAACAGACGAAAACCGTAAATCGATTAGGGAACTTAGACGAAGACAGTGCAGCATTGTGGGCACGTTATGGAGAGAAATAAACTTAAAAACTTAGTGACAACTGGCAGTCTTGATTAGGAGGGGAGTGAGAAATCAAAGGGAAGACAAATAGATAAATATCTAAATGGCTTGCCCATGTGGCATAATCGGGACAAGACACAGACCTTCTCCCAGACATTGGAGAACGTGTGAGATGGCCAAACATGACAGCCCACGCTAATCGGCATAGCACACGCTGATGAAGACGTCAAGTGGTTTTGTTTGAGTGACATAAGCACAGAGGCACCTTGACTTGCAAGATCAAACCAGATGAGATACCTCATGGGAACCAAGTGCAGGTCACATACTGCAATAGGCGGCGGCGCTCCCGTCATACCACTTAACATACAGGACCAAACCTCGTGAAATACCTCATGGAGGACCAAGCGCAGGTCACACGCTGCATTTGGCAGCAGCATTATCAACCTACCACATAGATGATTTTAAGAGAGATAGTAAGTGGAGGTTTTCACGCGATAAGTCTTGTTGTTTACGCTAGGAAATTAAACCATTTCCACACAGTCTGTCTTAGGAAGCCACTGAAGATTAGGGGGGTACGGGGTGTCAGGCATTGGTAGCACCTTTGGTAAGGATGACTCTCATGTCCTTTTCAGGACCCATCCCCCACTGGTCCAAGTCTGACACCCAGCTCGTGCCTGTGGCTCCTAGTAGCTGTCAGCATGCGACAGCGGCCATCCCCCGGGCAACAGCTGTGAGAGGCTGGCTAAACCAGGCATGGGTATCCGATTTGGTGTCAAACCAAGAGGTAAACTAGGGTATGCCTACCCAGCATGTGAAGACAGGATTCGGCAGACTGCGCGGAAGAAATCATTCCTGATTCAACGGGCAAGACGGCGTTTACCTGCAAAGCGTTGTGGACGTAATGAGCACGGCAAGGCACGTAGAGCGCCCTGGTCATCCACTGCACCTGTATTCGTCTCCAGTCGTCTCGACTTGTCTTGCCACTGGACTCAGATGGACTCAGGCGAGAGAGTGAGATCGACGAATTGCGCAACTCTTCCTCACTTTAATCCAAATCATCGCGTAAGCCATTCTTCATCCTACCCAAGGGTGCAGTCATATGTGAGGCAACCAGGACTGCAAGAGCTGTGAAGAAAAGGCGGGACAGAAAAACCACTGCAGGAAATCCTCCTCCAGAAACGTCAAGCATTCCTTGCCCACATTGTCAAAGAGCATTTCGAGCCAAAATAGGCCTTATCAGACATCTTAGAACCCATGGCTCCATCCCTTCAACCCCACTGGATGAAATGAATGGTCATCATCATTCTTGATGGACAAACAACAACAACTGAAGATTAAATGGCAAGACAAGATTCCAGACACTGAAATCCTAGAAAGAGCATCCATGCCCAGTATCCACACTTTATTAATGAAGAATCAGATTCGCTGAGCTGGTCACTTAACTCGCATGCCAGATCACAGGCTCCCTAAACGAATTTTTTACGGCGAGTTGCGTTGTGGTAAACGCTCCCACGGCGGCCAGAGGAAACGCTTTAAAGACAATTTGAAATCTCACTGAATGTTTTTGGAATTCATCATGACACCTGAAAGACTGCCGCCAGAAACCGAAATTCGTGGCGAGCATCATTACGCAAGGTGCAGTCACGTGTGAGGCAACCAGGACTGCAAGAGCTGTGAAGAAAAGGCAGGACAGAAAAATCACTGCAGGAAATCCTCCTCCAGAAACGTCAAGCATTCTTTGCCCACATTGTCAAATAACATTTCGAGCTAAAATAGGCATGATCAGCAATCTTACAACTCATGGCTCCATACTTTCAACCCCACTGGATGAATTGAATGGTCATCATCATTCTTGATGGACAAACAACAACAACAACGACGACGACGATGACGACGACAACACACACACACACACACACACACACACACACACACACATATATATATATATATATATATATATATATATATATATATATATATATATATATATATATATATATATATAATACAATGTATGTATGTATGTTATTTATTGCGCTCGCGAACGGTCCATCCGATTGAGATGAAATTTTCAACACGTCTTCTTCGCATCACCCTCCACTCTGTAACGCAGCAAATGATTCAAACGCCATCCCATGCGTTCCTCTTTTGGGTGGTCGGTCAGCGTACGTGGTACCCACTGTGAACACACCTTCCCATATTGCAGTGTCTTAAGAACTACCTTTTGAATTGTCCCAATTGAAACTTTAAATGCTTTTGCTAGCGAACATATGCTTCGACAATGGTTCACCTGTACTGCTGCATCAATTTTGGCGATGTTTTTTTTTCTGTTGCAGCAATATGCGCTTGACCTGACAGTCGAAGATCTGTCGTGAACTGACGCCCTTTCCGAGACATTCATGCCCAGTCTGTCACTGTGCTCTTCGACACACATTTGTTAACGTACGCCGCCTGCATTCTTCGATGAATGTCCACTGGTCGACATCCTTCAAATGAAAGAAACTGAATTACGGCCCCTTGAGCTTCTCTGGGCGGATTTTGGATCAGCCCAGCCATTTTATCAACGGTCAGAAACAGAACCTATGCATCCTGGACGATAAGCACGTGCTCTATTATTCATTGGTCAGTACATTGAACAAGCAACTAGAAGGTCGCATAGAAGCCCTGGAGATTTGGATATACAGACGAATAGGTCGTATTTCATGGAAAGAAAAAGAATCAAATGCAAAGGTCCTAGAAAAACTGGGAATGAAGAGAGAGTTGATGAAAGAAATAAAGAGGAGACAAGAGAAATATTTTGGCCACGTTAAAAGACAGGACACTCTTATAAAAATCATACTGGAAGGCAAGGTTGAGGGCAAGCGAGCAAGGGGTAGACAACGATACAAGTGGGAGGATAACATCAAGAGATGGACGAACATCAGCCTGACAGAATGTACAGTCAAGGTGAGAGACAGACAGTGTTGGAGATCCATTGCAGCCAACCTCCATTACGGAGACGGCACCTGATTGATTGATTGATTGATTGATTTATCATACGACTATGACATGATCATGTTTAACGTACGCAATTACGCGCGGTGCGGCACGAACGGATTTCAAATTAACGCTACTTACACACACACACACACACGGACGCACGCGCGCGCGCGCACACACACACACATACACACACACACACACACACACACACCCTTAACATTTCCCATTGTTCATATATACTGTGTATTTTAGTTATTGCATTGTGAGAAATAGGTACAATGCAATAGCTAAAATACAGAGTATAAATGAACAATAGGAAATGTTAAGGGACTCCATTCATCAAACTAGCAAAGATATATTATCGGAGAGAAGCCAGAAAGCTAAGAAAAATGGATGAATGGAGAAATCTTAATGACAAAATGACAAACAAGAGTATGCTAAGACAAATAAATAAATAAGAGATAAATGGGTGAAGGTAAAAGAAAGTTGGTTAAACGAGCAATGCAAAAAAGATTGAATTAAATTCCATTAAAGATCAAAAAGTATGCACAGACAAATCAGTGAGCTCACAGGAAGAAAATTAAGAATAAATACAGGGTGTTTGAAATCAAAATCAGGAAAGATATTATCGGAGGAAGGTGCTATAATGAAGAGGTGGAATGAGTATATAAGAGAATTATATAATGGAGAAAGGGAATAATTAACAGAAGACAGTAACTTAGAAGGCCCGCCTATTCTAAAAGAAGAAGTCGCTGACGCTATGAAACATATGAAGAAAGGAAAAACAGCTGGGCCAGATGAAATCACAGTAGAAGAATTGGGAGAATTTGGGGTAGATATATTAACCAAAATGCTGAATGATATTTACAACAGTGGATATTTACCGAGCGAGATGCTGAAAATATGTATTTATTACAATACCAAAGAGACCAGGAGCAATTGAATGCGAAGATTTTCGTACAATTAACCTCATAACCCATGTTGTCACTAAGCTTCTATACAGAATTATAATGAGAAGAACAAGAAAGAAAATAAAAATGGAAATTAGTGAAGAACAGTATGGTTTTATGGAAGGAAAGAGTACAAACAATGCTCTCTCTCTATATATATATATATATATATTGTCACGGACCGAATTTTATGCCATTTCTTCATCTCATTTCTACTTGTTATCGTTCTACCAGCAAGCTCGATCCATGATGGGCGTTTGTGCTTCGTACTTGAACATTTAAAGTTCGACACCACAAGTCTAACTAACGTACTTGATAGAAGTCCACGCTTGTTTCTATAATTTAATATACATTTTCGCATATACAGTCAAATCATCATTTCACAGTTCATGGCACAGTTATACTCAAATAAAATAAGCATTACTAGCACTCTTTTAAAATATATCATACACAAAGGCAATAGATGGATAAAATTCTCGCACTCTTTAGACACGTCTCACCTCGACCGTGTCCCAAGCCGTACTCCCTGTTCAAACACGAGAGTTCTCTCTCCCTGACACTCACAAATCGTGTTTCACGTATTCTCCAAATGCTCGTGCAAGTGTAATTCCCACTCGTACCAAACTAACACCTTATATATATATATATATATATTACGAACACTAATAGAAAGGTGAATAGAGAAACAGAGAGACATATATTTATACTTCATAGATTATACTAAGGCATTGATAAAGTAAAACATGTTAAGCTGATTAAATTGTTGGAAGATATCAACATTGATGTGAAAGCTTTAAGAATAATAAAGAATATAGACTGGAACCAAGTAGCAGCAATTAAAATGGGAAATAAAGAGGGTAGTTACTAACAGATACAGCTAGGAGTACGACAGGGGTGTGTCTTGTCACCCGATCTCTTCTCCCTGTATAGCGAAGTAATAATGAGAGAGATCAAGGAGAAGCCAGTGTCGTGGTTCCTATTATAGTGTCGTCCCTGGAGTGAGGGGAATCAACACCCACATTATTTTTAACCCCATATCATTATTCTGGAGAATCCACCAGATTCCGTCCACAACACTCCCTCAGTCCATGGATACCTCTTTCTCTCTCACTCACCACTGGATCGTGTTCCCTCTCACACTTCCCCAAAACAACATACTCAACAACTCTAGCTTCTAAAAATTAATAACAAATAATTTAATGAAGCAAATTGTATGTATGTGAGAAGTGTATGTGTAGAATGTGTGTTGTATACTATAGTGTATCTGTAGAATCAGACCAGCAGATCAAGAGCCAAGTCAGATCATCATAGCAATGGCTACACCACAGCAGGTTAGCTCAGCACACAAAGACCTCACCAAACGATGTGTCTCTCCTGCCAGACGTTGACTTCCTCCGGTAGCTACTTGATAATCCAGATACATGATCATCAGAAATAGATATAGTCTAACACTGATCATAGATCGGTCCCACACAGTATAACTAAAGGTCCCTATAGTTCTGATATGTACCAATCCCTTTTACCGTGAAAATATGTATCACTGTCACTGGTAACACACTTGTTCCTACCTATTGTTCTAGATTGTCACAATCACAAAGTTACAGAGTACCATTCCACTGGAATCTACTACTCTATGAGAACGCTACGTTCAGTGTTCATTTTTAATCCCTAGTGTTCATTTGATATGTGGTGTAAAAACCGAACATCACCCAACCTGGGTGAACCCTATCACAAAGGAATCGTTTATATGTTTTTGCTCAACCGAGCCAGGTTCTTGTGGACCCTCCTGATTATGGGCCTAGCGTAAACACTGTTGAATAAACTTTCTTCTCTGAATTTATCCATATTCTTAACACATTGACTGTTCATCTTGTGTTCTTCCTAACCGGAGTAGAACTTCATCATAACCGGTGTGGAACTTCCTCATAACTGGCGGGGAACCTGTCAAAGAGAGAACACACCTGGTGAGAGCAACCGGACACTGACTGCTACTAGATGAGTGCAGACCTACAGCCTCGCTCAGATATTTATCAGCGAACTAAACTCTGTCATGGGCAGAGGAGCTCATCACCTCGGTCTGAATTAGGGTGAGACAAGGAAAGACCAATATGTAAAGTGCAGAACACCAGTAGACCCCCACTGGAAGATCCCACCATTGGACATTTCCCCTATTCCCCAACCATCCTCAATCTCTCCAGATATCACCCCACTACACTATTCTCAACTAGCAGAGCTAATTACCATCTCACCCTAGCTAGCACAATGCGACTGCCTACAGTCGCCGACACTCTTAACCTACCTAACCACAACGCAACATACTATGTTCAAGTCCTAACTCTAACTATCATCAGCCTTTCTTACACTAATTATACCTAAATGATATCTATGGATTACTTTATGTAATACTGGCCCTATTCTTGCATCGAATCTACACCTTGCCATGAAAGGCACATGTTCATTAATTTTAATTAATCCCGAACACGATAGATTCTCTCCGAATTAAACTAGCCAGTTAAACAGTCAGCCTAGGCCCACTCCCTTGTTCACACTAGCTGCAACAAATTATTTTTTATTCCCAACAGTCTTGGATTGTCCTAGTGACGTCCTTTGATGTCGACCCCAGGTGGTCCCAAGGGCACACAATCGGTTTCCAACCTCACAAGAATATTTGTCTCACTCTTGTTCAACCAACGCAAAAGTCTTCTCCCTTTCAACTTGTGAGTTGGGCAATTCAGCATGCCGACAATTTTCTCAAAGACTGGCAATTTTACTTAGATCCGATTTGAGTTTTTCTGTACTGGTAACAAACAATTGCAGCTGTGAAAGCAGACTGTCTCTGTTATTTTATCATCTAATCGTTAACTCACAGTGAATCCGCGACAGCCAGGAATACTAATCGGAGGATATAATATAAACAATATGCGCTATGCAGATGACACAGTATTGGTGGCGGATAATGCAACAGACCTACAACAATTGTTGGACATTGTAGTAACAGAGAGTGCACAGAAAGGACTCTCCTTGAATATCAAAAACACAGTAACAATGGTGATAACAAAGAAAATGGGGACACCAACATGTTACATAGAAATGTTAAATGTTTTGCATATCCTTTACAGGACATCGCTGTCAACATGAGCATCTTTCAGCTGATTGTTGATTTCTTGGCAAGATTACGCTCAGTAGTTTGACATATAAATATGAGGGAAAATTCTCAACCAAATGGATAATGTTAAATACCTAGGGGCATTGATAACATCAGATGGAAGGTGTACAACAGAGATTAAGAGCAGTATAGATCATGCAAAAGCCGCATTTCAGAAAATGAAGAGTATCTTATGCAATAAGTCGTTATCAATGAATGTAAGAAAGAGTGTGCTAAAATGCTATATAGAACCAGTTTTGCTGTATGGCAGCGAATCTTGGAATGTAAATGAACAAATTAGGAAGAACTTAGAAGCAACAGATATGTGGTTTTTAAGATGAATGTTGCGAATTCCTTGGACTGCCAGAGTAACTAACAACGACTGCCTGAAACAGGCTAATGAAACTAGAACACTATATACAACAATAAGAAAGAGACAAACAGCTTTCTTTGGTCATGTGATGAGAAGAGAGGCATTGGAGAACATCGTGACAACTGGAAAGATCGAGGGGAAGAGAGGCCGTGGCAGACCAAGAGAAATGATGCTTGATGGATTGAGACGGTGGCATGGAGGAATATCATCAGCAGAGTTGTTCCAGAACACCAAAGACCGAGATCTGTGGAGAGCCATGAACGCCTACGCCAGCCGGCATGGCACTTCATGATTATGATGATGATGATGATACACACAATACTACCCTAAGGTAAATCGTTTAAAGTAGCCTACCATCATTCGCAGCCCTGGCAAGGTCTCAAACATTAAAAGACACCATAGAATAGTTCTTTATCATCGGGTACTTTGTCGACTGGAGTTAGCGATCATGTCTCTCCACATCTTGTGAACTTTAACACATTGCATCAGTTCGTGTGCGTACATTTTTCCATGGCAAGTTGAAAGGTCAAGAATCTTCTCTCACTGTCTCAGTTCCCATAATTTTTTTCCAGTTGTAACAACTAGAAAAATTTATATGTTCCAGTTTTTCTGTTCCCATAATGTAGCCAATCAAATGACTGCGTCTTTTTGATGTTTGTGAAAAGTTGTGATTGTATCTTAGGAGTTTTCAAAACATTTTTACTTGTTAAGAAATTGTCTAGAATTCACCGAAATATGTTAACATTGATTCTGCGCAATATGCAAGAATTTATTTATAACTTCTAATGGTGGACTTTGTGCATAAGAAAATGGCAGCCATTGTGCAGGTTGTATAATGCAGTTTTTTGTTTATGTTAATCTGCTCTTTAGTTTTGTTGCAGACGTCTCCCGTCTGATGTTGTATCGTATGGAATGTCTGTACTTACATGTCTGTACTTGCTCCATATCAATACCATCAATTTCGGACTGAGATCAAATATCCTTGCTGCCAGGACTAAAAGGCCGTTAACATTGTAAACATTGTGTCTAATGTTTCATCAGCGACCCACCGGGCAAACTTGCCATCTGGCCAGCTGACACCCAGGCTAGTCCACCACTGTATTCCACTGACTTAAACTGTGTATTTCTACGCTTTACAAAGGTTTTATGTTACAGAAAGAATGTTTATATCATGTATATCTCAAATGTTCTTGTAGAAAGCCATGTGAAGCCACAAAGATAATTGATGAAGAATACGTGTATGGCCAGTCATTCAACTTTACTTTTGGTGTCGTAATATATTCAACAATAGTCAGCAGTCTGAAGACGTAAAATTCTAGCATGGCATTGCTATAGGATCGGTGAGCAATCACAACGACTCACAAATAAACATAGTCCAACATAAAATTTAAAAACATTTTTTAGTTTTCCTAATAAAGGAGAAGCAACTCTTTACAAACGTTAATATAAAAGCCGGATCAGCTTGTCTCCCTTAAATATTTCCGCTTCTAAAGAATTCATGTTTGGTCACAGTTGATAAAACTGCTTTTTCTTTCTGAATTGTAATCATTTTTTTTTGGGGGGGGGGGTGAGATGCTGTACTGATTGTTCATTACTTTCTCGGTTATTCGTACCTGACTAATAATGTCAAAAAACTAAACAATATGAACATGTTTATATAGTCGAATGGTCTTACACACACGCACGCACGCACGCACGTAGTTTTTTCTCCTTGTTCCCTTTATTCCTTATTGACGCATGTGCTCTCTACCACTCACTGTTGGGCGTCATAACTTTTAATATATGTTACGCAGCCCTATACATGCCTTCCCTTTATCATTTGTTTCTGTTTCTAATTCTCTCCTTTGCGTGTTTCAGCATCTCCCTCTATTTCCTTTGCTACAGTTCCTAAATGTCGGTTCCTAAATCAATCAATCAATCAATCCTTTGCTACAGAGAAGATGAGTTGTTCTCAAAATGTGCACTCTAATTTGTTTGCTATGGCTATTCTCCTTCTGACGTCTTTTCTTCGGTCCAGATTTTTGGTAATTATGGTGCCAAAGTATTCGCGTCTGAAACAATTTCCAACTTGTTCATGGTTGATTGTAATTTTCTTTTAACTTGTAGTTTTGTCTGTAGATTTTGCTTTAATTCTCATCTTTGCTATGTCTTTTCGCTGATAGAATTTGCTGTTGTAGTCCCTGAACACTGTTTGAGAAGAGGGCCGTATCATCTACATATCTAAGTACTGGAATTTTAAATCCATCAATTATGAATGGATCAAAAATGGTTACAAGTCTCGTAATGTTTGACTTTTCTCATTAAGTTTTCTGCTTAATTGTTGAATGGGTTAAAAAGTTAAATGCATGTCTTTTACAGAACGTCGCTGTCGACTCCAGCATTTTTGGCTGTTCGTGATATTTGGCAAGTTTGCGTTCAGTAGTTTTCTATTGCTTTCTGAATGACCGTCACTCATACCATTGTATGGAAACCAAAGCAAGGCGGTCTGCTTCCAAATCGCCCACAACTGTGTTTCGAACGTGTACACGAGATTATGAATTGCGTTCGTAACCCCTTCGCCACAGAGCTGGTGTTGAACTGGTATGGACAGCTAATTGAACTCTGCCTTACTCCCATTTACACCGTAAACCAATTTGATGTTTCACCGGTTTTTCTGACAACTGCTTGTATTTCTTTGGTTGCAATACTCTTAATGACGTTTTGCCAGTGAATTTCGTTATCATAACTTATGAAGTCCACAGACCAAATCTTCATACCAACCACAGATTACAGTCAACAATGAAGAGATTGAAAACGTTGTAAACATCGAATATCTTGGCTCCATAATCCACAACACTTGGGGGTATTCAAAAAATGTCACACGCAGGCCGGGCATAGACTGCAGTGCTCAAACGATATTAGGACCGTATGGCACAACACCAGCAAACATTTAACACATTTGAGAACATGCATCTTGTCTATTGCAACATATTTATGTGAGTCAGTGGACCTTTTCGCAATCAGTAGAGAAATAAATGTGGGGCTTTTGAGCTCAAATGTTACAGAACAATTCTTTGGATACGGTGAACCGAGAAGTATAGGAATACTGAAGTTTTACCAGATCTGAAAATCGAAGAACACAAGCTAAGAAAACATTATCATCTCTAGGACACTAAAACAGTGTGGCCATATTCAACATCATCATCATCATCAAGTGCCCTGCCAGCTGGCGTAGGCGTTCATGGCTCTCCACAGATCTCGGTCTTTGGTTTTCTGGATCATCTCTGCTGCTGATATTCCTCCATGCCACCGTCTCAATCCATCAAGCATCATTTCTCTTGGTCTGCCTCTGCCTCTCTTCCCCTCGATCTTTCCAGTTGTCACGATGTTCTCCAATGCCTCTCCTCTCATTACATGAGCAAAGAAAGTTGTTTGTCTCTTTCTTATTGTTGTATATAGAGCTCTAGTTTCATTAGCCTGTTTCAGGCAGTCGTCGTTAGTTACTTTGGCAATCCAAGGAATTCGCAACATTCTTCTCAGGAACCACATCTCTGTTGCTAATAATTTCTTCTTAATTTGTTCATTTACATTCCAAGATTCGCTGCCATACAGCAAAACTGGTTCAACATAGCATTTCAGCACTCTCTTTCTTACACTCAGTGATAGTGACCTATTGCACAAGATACTCTTCATTTTCTGAAATGCGGCCTTTGCCTGCCCTATTCTGCTCTTAATCTCTGTTGTACATCTTCCATCTGATGTTATAAATGTCCCTAGGTATCTAAAATTATCCACTTGATTAAGGATTTTCCCTTCTATTTCTATGTCACATTTTGGTGTCACCATTTTCTTTGATATCACCATTGTTGCTGTTTTCTTGATATTCAAGGAGAGTCTTTTCCTTGCACTCTCTGTTACTACAGTGTCCAACAATAGTTGTAGGTCTGTTGATTTATCCGCGACCAATACTGTGTCATCTGCATAGCGTATATTATTTATATTATAACCTCCAACTAGTATTCCTGGCATCAGGGGCGTCACTAGGGGGGTGCGGGGGGGGGGGGGGGGTTCGGGCCGCACCGGGTGACACCATCAAGGGGTGACACCAAAATAAAAAAAATTGCAAATTTGACAAAGCAGACATAGCAAAATAACACAAATTTAACTTTGTCCGAGTTTGTCGAAGTTCTTTATTTATGTTTTACCTGAAGTATTGAAGTTATATTGTTCAATTTGTTTTCTTTCTTATGTCCTTATTAACTTTTTGACTTATTTTACAAACATTACTATATGCGATTATATATGGTACAGGAACAGTCGGAAGAAGACCATGGTGAAAGTCTAGAGGGGTGACACCAAGAGTTTACCGCACTGGGTGACACCAACCCCAGTGAAGACACTGCCTGGCATCTCTATGATCTCTCTCATTATTACTTCGCTATATAGGGAGAAGAGATCTGGTGACAAGACACATCCCTGTCGTGCTCCTAGCTTTATGTGTTCTTCTTCTTCTTCTTCGTTCATCCAGAGTTGTTGTTTTTTTCGGATGTGATTGCGTTGTGCCTGTTTACAGCAAAGCTGAGTTCTTGCGCCGTTAGGCTGACACATCCGACTTCTGCGGGCATTTGTTGACCGGGTTAACCATTCCGGGGGCTTTATGTGTTCGTAAATACCCTCTTTATTTCCAATTTTAATTGCTGCTACTTGGTTCCAGTAAATATTCTTTATTATTCTTAAATCTTTCCCATCAATGTTGATATCTTCCAACATTTTAATCAGCTCATCATGTTTTACTTTATCAAATGCCTTAGTATAATCTATGAAGCATAAATAAATGTCTTTCTGTTTCTCTATTGACCTTTCTATTAGTGTCCGTAATGTATATACTGCATTGTTTGTGCCCTTTACCTCCACAAATCCATACTGTTCTTCACTAATTTCCATTTTTATTTTTTTCTGATTCTTCTCATTATGATTCTGAGCAGAAGCTTAGTGATATGGTTTATGAGGTTGATTGTACGAAAATCTTCACATTTAATTGCTCCTGGTCTTTTTGGTATAGCTATAAATACAGATTTCAGCATCTCGCTCGGTAAATATCCACTGCTGTAAATATCATTTAACATTTTGGTTAATATATCTACTCCAAATTCTCCCAATACTTCAAATTCTTCTATTGTGATTTCATCTGGTCCAGCTGTTTTTCCTTTATTCATATATTTCATAGCGTCAGCGACTTCTTCTTTTAGAATAGGTGGACCTTCGAAGTTACTTTCTTCTGTTAATTCTTCCCTTTCCCCATCATATAATTCTCTTATATACTCATTCCACCTCTTCATTATGTCACCTCCCTCCAATAATATCTTTCCTGTTTTTGATTTCAAACACCCTGTATTTATTCTTATTTTTCTTCCCGTGAGCTCACTGATTTGTCTGTGCATATTTTTTTTATCTTTAATGGCATTTAATTCAATTTTTTGCACTGTTCATTTAACCAACTTTCTTTTGCCTTCCAACATTTATCTTTTATTTCTTTATTTATCTTAGCGTATTCTTGTTTGTCATTTTTACTCTGTTTTCTTTTGTCCATCAACATTAAGATTTCTTCATTCATCCATTTTTTCTTAGCTATTTGACTTCTCTCCGGTAATATTTCTTTGCTAGTTTGATGAATGGAGTCCCTTAACATTTCCCATTGTTCATTTATACTCTGTATTTTAGCTATTGCATTGTACCTATTTTTCACAGTCACTCTGTATCGTTCTTGAATTTCTTTATCTACTTTCAGAACCTCCTTTATTAAGTCTCATGTTCCTAACCATTTGTTTCCCTCTCTTTAATCTTACTTTTATTTGTCCACATAGTGGTACATTATCACTATTACAGTCGGCGCCAGGCATTGTTTTTACATTAATTAGAGCATTTCTAAATCTTTTATAATTAGTATGTAGTCGATTTGGTTGCGTATTTTCTGATCAGGGCTTTTTCCATGTGTATAGTCGTCTTTTATGGTGTTTAAACCACGTGTTTCCAATTATCATATCATTGATATTTGCCCATTCTATTAGCTTTTCCCCTCTTTCATTTCTTGTACCTAAACCATAATTCCCCACTACATCCTTCATTTTCTCCTTTCCTACTTTTGCATTAAAATCTCCAAGTATTATTTTTATTTCTTGTGATCCAATTTGAGCCATCGCCATTTCTATTTCGCCGTAAAAGTGTTGTATTTCTTCATCACTACTGTTTGTTGTTGGTGTTTTTGCTTGTATAATATTTATATCTATTGGTTTGCCTTTGATTTTGACCAAAATAACTCTATCTGAAATACACCAGAATCCATTAAGTGACTTTGCTGTTTCTTCGTCAAGTATTATTCCTACACCTTTTTCATGTGTATCCCCTCCAGAATAAATTATTGTGTGGTTGTCAGCTATAATTTTGCCTGATCCCTTCCATCTCATCTCACTAACGCCTAGTATATTCGTATTCATGCTATCCATTTCTCTTAGAACATTGTTCAACTTTCCTAGCTCATTTAATGTCCTAACATTCCATGTTCTTACTCTAAATTTATTTATTTTAGTTATGATTTTGCCATCAGTAGCTGGATGACGGTCTGGTGTCACCTGTGGCTCATGACTGTCCCTACCGGACGAGGATGTCCTAAGACAGCCATTAACGTCGTTCACTAACTCTGATATGTGTTTTGCCATGAAGTCTTGGGAAGATAATGTGGTGGTTTCCTCTTGCCTTCCACATCCACATGGTGATCTTTTACCTCTGCCTTTAACAGCCATTTCCGACTGTCAGGACAAGTGAGAGCCCTCCTCTGCTCAGCTGCAGAGTTGTCCACTTATTCCGGTGGATTCAACATCACAAAGGCTTATAACAGATATGGAGGACATTGGTCCTGGAAGAAGAAGCAGGGGTCATCCAACACGAAGAAGGACACAGGATATTGCAGACACCGTGGACATGAAGGTGCATGAGCTGCGATAAATGGTTTTACACGACCAAACCATTTGACTAAGTCCATGGCTGACAAGGTACCCACTTGCTTCCTGATGATGTCAACAGTTATGTTCTTGACTTAATAACTGCTATTCTAAGCGGAATCAGTTCTTACAGTTAAATTCCATTCTTATAGAGTAGGGTTATCAATATTTTGTGACCATACTGTTCTATGTTACACTATAGGGACAGGAAGTAAGTATACTGTACAAACGACAATGGTGAGAAGTTTGCTGCACGCTACCACAGTGGAGTTGACTTTTCCAGCAAAAGTATACAGTGTTAATTTAATTATCATTGTCATCATCACCTTCCTGTATTCTTTCTTGGAACTATATTCTGTTTTCAGTCAGAGATTCTGTGTTGCTTTGCCAACCTTGAAATCTCCATAGTTTTTCTTTGGCGTTAGCTGTTTTAGTTCAGAATTGTCATATGTATATCTTATATAGCTTACGTATATGTTATATATCTTACGTGTATATATATATATATATATATATATATATATATATATATATATATATATATATATATATATATAGCATACGTTTGTCCTATAAAGCTTATGTATATCTTATACATCTTATGTGTGTCTTATTTACTAACGTGAATCTTATATAGCCTTTACATATCTTATACAGTGTACGTTTGTTATAAAAAGCTTACGAATATCTTATATACCTTACGTATATCTTATATAGTTTAGATATATCTTATATATGTTTGTTATATGAAACTTACGTATATAGTATATTCTTTACGCATGTCTTAGTTCAAATACAATATAGACTACGCATGTCTTATACAGCTAGCGGAAATATTATATAGCTTATGTCTTATACAGCTAACGTAAATATTATTTAGCTTACGTATGTCGTATATAGCTAACGGAAATCTTACATAGCTTACGCATGTCTTATTATATATATATATATATATATATATATATATATATATATATATATATACATATATATATATATATATATATATATATATATATATATATATATATATATATATATATATATATATATCTTGCGTACATATTATACAGCTATCGTTTGTAATTTGTGAAGAAGTAAGGCACCCCCTTACCTCCGCTAGCTATGGGACACCCTGGGCAGGGTGGAGTACCCTTCTAACCCCCAGTCAGGTTAATGTGAAACCATCATTAGATGGTGGGTTACGCTTGAGAGCCGCTGACAGGTAGTTGTTAGTTGTGATCTCAAGTTCGCAACGGTAGGCAGAGGACCTCTTGATAGAGACAACGGCTACGGTCAGAAGGAAAGACAAGAGGGACTGCAATTGCAGACTGCCTTATTCACAGATGTGTAGAAAACTATAGCAGTCAAAGAAATTATTAAGAGTATAGAAATAGACACGTGACAGCAATAGAGGCAGAACATTTAGCTTCTGGTAGAGAGACATTCGAATGATTGTTATGGCGGGGAAAGTTCTGCAACGGACAAGCTACTATTTGATAATGATGATGATTATATCTTATTTAACTTCCGTATGACTTATGCAGTTTACGCTGTTGAAACATGTCGCCCTGATATATGAAAACATATACATACACTAAGGCGACTGTCTCGGAATGATGAAACAATGCGCCCTGGTGCCTGAGAACAAATACATTCACACAGGTAACTGTCCTCGACTGATGAAACAATGCGCCCTGGTGCCTGAGAACAGATACATTCACACAGGTAACTGTCCTCGACTGATGAAACAATGCGCCCTGGTGCCTGAGAACAAATACATTCACACAGGTAACTGTCCTCGACTGATGAAACAATGCGCGCTGGTATGTAAGAACATATACATTCACACGGGCAACATTCTCCAATTTATGGTATATAATCTAGCAAGTGTATAATGACACAATGTCTGTCTCGTTAAAATCATTCGTTATTTATTGCCTCTTGATACACACTTGTACATGTTTGTCAACTTTTCCCAGTAGAAGGTCTTCTAAGCTGTTAAGGGTTGTTAAAAGTTGCCAACCCCTTTTTTCCCTTATCAGTATTTGCATGTTCTTGTATTGTTCAAGGCAACACGGTATCCATCAAAGAGTATTGTATTTATGGAAAATTTTATAAACAGATAGCAAGATCACCATTGCACTGTTTTCTTTGCTGCGTTAATATGAGAACTTCACATGATTATTTGATTTCTCCTGCCGGGAGATTCTTTGGTACACTAACTGCTGCTGTGAGCCCAAATGTCTAACCATATCAATCATTATCGGCGTAGTTGAGTGCCTTGCTAACTGATATGGACAATCTTGCTCCTTCATAACTCTCGCTCTTTAGCATGTTATATCGTTTCATATGCTGATGTCTTTCAACGCCATAACGCAAAGTTATCCGAAATCATCTCACGCTACTCTAATTGCCTTCTTTTTCCATTTGTCTTACCAGTAGTTACAACATGGTACCACATGGTTTGTCCCTTCTCTTAATGTGGTCAATAAGTGTTACAACATGGTCCAGTTTGTTTCTTCTCCTAATGTGACCAACAAATGTTACAATATGGTCTAATCTGTTTCTTCTTCTTATGTGACCAACAAATGTTACAACAAGGTCCAGTTTGTTTCTTCTCCTAATGCGACCAAAAACTGTTACAACGTAGACCTGTTTGTTTCTTCTCCTAATGTGACCAACAAATGTTACAGTATGGTCCAATCTGTTTCTTCTCCTTGTGTGACCAATACATGTTAAAATATGGCGCCCAGTCTGTTTCTGCTCTTAATGAGGCCAACAATTGCTATTATCTGTTTCTATTGTCTGTAATAAATTGTCTTTGCGTGTTAGTCTCCTTCATAACATTTAGATAACTCGTTTTGGTTGTCCGTAATATTTCCTTCATACTTCTGTAATACATTTCTTTGGTTTCAATAGATGTTCTTGTTTGTTTGTTTACTAACTGTCCAGGATTCGCATGTTAACACGAGCACTATGTTGTCTCTTTTTCTTCTGCCTTTCTTCTACCAGTGGAGCGTAGGCCGTCAACCAACTCACACCCAGCTCTATGTGGACTTGTTTATGGTTGGTTGCAGGCATTTTGCAGCTAAAGTTTTCTACGGGATGATCGGCTTAGTAGGTTACAGTGTTTTTAATCTCTGCTTCCCTGTATAAGCCCTGGTAACATACGAGCGGTGTGTTCTATGTAACACGTAAATATTCTAACTTTCAGTGGCAAAACATTTTTGCATAAGATGTAATTATTTTTATAATTGTCGTTTTACTTTGTTCCATTATATTCTTTATGTCTTTGGTCCATCTTTCATTTGGTTGTATGCTTGTATGCAAATATTTGAATTTCTTTCTTGCCGAAAATGTATTTTTTTTTTTTTTTTTTTGCATATCCTTTACAGGACATCGCTGTCAACATCAGCATCTTTCAGCTGTATGTTGATTTCTTGGCAAGATTACGCTCAGTAGTTTACCATTGCTTTCTGAGCGGCCGGCTCAAATACCCCGTAAGTTACCGATGCGATTCGAACCACTGCTGATTCTCACCGTCATCACGTTGCCTACGAGAGTATACGAGATTACGGAGAAAAGTCGCTAACCTCTAGGCCACGAAGCCGGCCCGAAAATGTATACTACTGGCTTAATTACTTGTGCATTTGGTCAGAATATGTTTCTGTGATATTGTGGTTTCTTTTGTGTTATTGGCTATTCTTACAATGTCTTCTCGAAGTGAATCTGCTAAAGAAAATGGTCAAATTGGTGTTCAAGTAACATGTGACGGGGGAGCCACGGTGGCTAGATGTACGCCTGCCGACTTGGTGTTTATATATCCAGTCAGTGGCTAGATGTACGCCTGCCGACTTGGTGTTTACATATCAAGTCAGTGGCTAAATGTACGCCTGCCGACTTGGTGTTTATATATCCAGTCAGTGGCTAAATGTACGCCTGCCGACTTGGTGTTTACATATCAAGTCAGTGGCTAAATGTACGCCTGCCGACTTGGTGTTTATATATCCAGTCAGTGGCTAAATGTACGCCTGCCGACTTGGTGTTTACATATCAAGTCAGTGGCTAGATGTACGCCTGCCGACTTGGTGTTTATATATCCAGTCAGTGGCTAAATGTACGCCTGCCGACTTGGTGTTTACATATCAAGTCAGTGGCTAGATGTACGCCTGCCGACTTGGTGTTTATGTATCCAGTCAGTGGCTAGATGTACGCCTGCCGACTTGGTGTTTACATATCCAGTCAGTGGCTAGATGTACGCCTGCCGACTTGGTGTTTACATGTCAAGTCAGTGGCTAAATGTACGCCTGCCGACTTGGTGTTTATATATCCAGTCAGTGGCTAGATGTACGCCTGCCGACTTGGTGTTTATATATCAAGTCAGTGGCTAGATGTACGCCTGCCGACTTGGTGTTTATGTATCCAGTCAGTGGCTAGATGTACGCCTGCCGACTTGGTGTTTATGTATCCAGTCAGTGGCTAGATGTACGCCTGCCGACTTGGTGTTTACATGTCAAGTCGGTGGCTAAATGTACGCCTGCCGACTTGGTGTTTATATATCCAGTCAGTGGGTAGATGTACGCCTGCCGACTTGGTGTTTATATATCCAGTCAGTGGCTAGATGTACGCCTGCCGACTTGGTGTTTATGTATCCAGTCAGTGGCTAGATGTACGCCTGCCGACTTGGTGTTCAAGTATCAAGTCACAAGGGTGTCACAGTAGAGTAGTGGCCAGATGTAAGCCTGCCGACTTGGTGTTCAAGTATCAAGTCACAAGGGTGTCACAGTAGAGTAGTGACCAGATGTACGCCTGCCGACTTGGTGTTCAAGTATCAAGTCATAAGGGTGTCACAGTAGAGTAGTGGCCAGATGTAAGACTGCCGACTTGGTGTTCAAGTATCAAGTCACAAGGGTGTCACAGTAGAGTAGTGGCCAGATGTACTCCTGCCGACTTGGTGTTTATATATCCAGTCAGTGGCTAGATGTACGCCTGCCGACTTGGTGTTTATATATCCAGTCAGTGGGTAGATGTACGCCTGCCGACTTGGTGTTTATATATCCAGTCAGTGGGTAGATGTACGCCTGCCGACTTGGTGTTTATATATCCAGTCAGTGGCTAGATGTACGCCTGCCGACTTGGTGTTCAAGTATCAAGTCACAAGGGTGTCACAGTAGAGTAGTGGCCAGATGTAAGCCTGCCGACTTGGTGTTCAAGTATCAAGTCACAAGGGTGTCACGGTAGAGTAGTGGCCAGATGTACGCCTGCCGACTTGGTGTTCAAGTCACATGGGAGCCACGGTAGAGTGGTGGCTAGATGTACGCTGCCAAATTGGTGGTCATAGCATCCAATCTGCATTGAGGAGAGTTTTAACATTGATCTAGGCGGTCAGGCCGACCCAGCTTAAAATGGGCATCAGGAAATGTCTGAGGAAGTCAAGGCGGCAGGCATGATACTGAACACATCACCCAGAGAGAAAAGATACTTTACTTTTACAGCTTTTACCTTTCATCAAATCACATGGTTGCCATTTCAATCTGGTATCATTTGAAATCCCACTCATCATATCAGTTGATTTTGTGTTTTACAATTAATACAATTTCTAAACAGAAATGTTGAGGTAAGCTCGTGGTAAGCACTGTCTTGTCTGGTGTTAAGTATGAAGTCTTCATATATTCTAAATCAACGCATAGTGAAGTGAGGTGACCATCTGGTTTCCTAGATGGTTTTCCTTCTCTTTGATTGGTTGATTGATGCAAGAGTCGACAGCAAAACATTCCGAGAAAACTTAAAGATGATCCATCTCTCGCAGCAAACGTCGCAAGGTGTAGATGCTAATCGTTCATTCTTCTCTTTAAAGTATCCAGTATCGACTTTGAGACTTAAGTGGGCCCAGCGCCTTACTGGTTGGAAAATATATACTCCTGCCACTGCTAAGGGTTGAATCCTGGATCAGCTTGTTTGTATATGAACACACAAACCTATACACCACCGCGGCTGCAACACATAAATTATGTGTTAAAACCATTGTTTTACATAGACATTTTGAGAGTCAGTCTCAAGAGATGTAGATTACATGGTCTTACATTTTTGTACCTACATTATTACCGAAATGAAGCTATTGCTGCTTTGACGATATTTACAGCCACAGACTGAACATAAACCGAAACAAGCTACTGAAATATTGCAATCGTATTTTTAAAAAGTAAAGGAACCTTCACACGTCTGTTTGCATATTGAGTATATGACACTAGCCCCATGTTTGTATAGATCAGTGGTTCTCAACCTTGTTTGGCCCCTTCCCCCCCCCCCCTTCACCATATTTTCAGAACGTCATCCCCCCCCCCCTTTTTTTTTTGTATTTTCTGCCTAAAGATTTCCCCCGTGAGTAGTGTAGTAACGTGGTTAGCACGTCCTTTTTTGTGGAGGTGGAGGACTATATAAATCAACCATTTATCGATTTCCCACCACAATCTGCAATCTATTTTTAGCTCTTATCGATTTTCCTCCACAAAGGGCGATAACTCTTCAGGTTTTTTTTTAGTAGGTGGTCAGAGGTGGCGTTGTGAAGTGACTCATCAGAGGTGACGTGGTCTAGTGACTCATCATAGGTGACGTGGTGGTCATAGGTGGCGTGCGTGGTCAAGTAATTATAGGTACGACATAAAAATACGACATAAAACATCAATAAAGAAAACAAACGACTCAAGTAAGGTATATAATAATTTTAATAAATCATATATAGAAAAGAAGGAAAAAAAAAAAAAAAAAGAAAAAAAAAAACAACAAAACATAGTCAAGTGACCCCTTAAATTATATGTAAGGGTGTGCGATGACGTGCTCAAGTGGTGGTCAAGTAGTGGTCAAGTGGTGGTCAAGTGACGAAATTTTAGTGGAAAGTAGTTGTAATGATATGGTGATGATCGTGAGGTGGTAAATTAGTGGTCAAGCAGTGGTCAAGCAGTGGTCAAGTGGTGGTCAAGTGAGGAAAATTTTAGTGGAAAGTAGTTGTAATGATATGGTGATGATCGTGAGGTGGTAAATTAGTGGTCAAGCAGTGGTCAAGCAGTGGTCAAGTGGTGGTCAAGTGAGGAAAATTTTAGTGGAAAGTAGTTGTAATGACATGGTGATGATCGTGAGGTGGTAAATTAGTGGTCAAGCAGTGGTCAAGCAGTGGTCAAGTGGTGGTCAAGTGAGGAAAATTTTAGTGGAAAGTAGTTGTAATGATATGGTGATGATTAAAGGGGGGTAAATTAGTGGTCAAGCAGTGGTCAAGCAGTGGTCAAGTGGTGGTCAAGTGAGGAAAATTTTAGTGGAAAGTAGTTGTAATGATATGGTGATGATTAAAGGGGGGTAAATTAGTGGTCAAGCAGTGGTCAAGTGGTGGTCAAGTGAGGAAAATTTTAGTGGAAAGTAGTTGTAATGATATGGTGATGATCATGAGGTGGTCAAGCAGTGGTCAAGAGGTGGTCAAGCGGTGGTCAAGCGGTGGTCAACTGGTCAAGTGACCACTTAAATTGTAGAGGAAGTTACGTGTAGTGACATGGTGGTGTTTAAAACGATCGCTGATGTGGTCAAAAGGTGGTCAAGTAATGGTCAAGTAGAGGTCAAGGGGTGGTCAAGTGGTCAAGTGACCACTTAAATTATAGAGGAGAGTAAGTGTAGTGACACGATGATGATCAAGATGTGGTCAAGTAGTGGTCAAGTGGTGGTCAAGTGGTGGTCAAGTGGTCGAGTGATCACATAAATTGCAGAGGAGAGTAGGTGTAGTGACATGGTGATGATCAAGAGGTGGTCAAGTTGTTAGGTCTAGAGGTTGGGGTGTCTCAGTCATGAAGTATCAAACGGTCTGCTGTGGGAAGGATGGCGCTGATCAGGGCGAGTAGGTTCTAATACGTTTATCTCTATTGTCTACAATTGGCGTGGTTGTATAGTAATAATAGTAGAGTTGTTTCGTAGTAATATTAGTCATCAGCATCAAGGGTCATGTTAGGTGGTATTTGTAATGATAGTAGTAGTAGTAGTAGTAGTAGTAGTAGTAGTAGTAGTAGTAGTAGTAGTAGTAGTAGTAGTAGTAGTAGTAGTAGTAGTAGTAGTAGTAGTAGTAGTAGTAGTAGTAGTAGTAGTAGTAGTAGTAGTAGCAGCAGCAATACCAACAATAGTACTAATTATCATCATCATCACGTGTCTTACCAACGGACGTATCACCCACACATTGCGATCTCCAACACCATTGAACAATTCCGGGGTTGACTCACACTACAGAAACCCCCAATTAACGGCATTACCTTCATGTAATGGTGGTACTCATAGGACCAGTAGTAATAGTCACCAACAGCAGTAAGAGACTTATCGCCTGACATTGGTCAGTATGACACTCCATAAACTATGATCTCCGACACCATGGATACAAATAGTAATAATATTGGTAGTAGTAGTAGTAGTAGTAGTAGTAGTAGTAGTAGTAGTAGTAGTAGTAGTAGTAGTAGTAGTAGTAGTAGTAGTAGTAGTAGTAGTAGTAGTAGTAGTAGTAGTATTGGTGGTGGTGGTGGTGGTGGTGGTAATAGTACGAGTAGTAGAATAGCGAGGGTGCTTGTTATTTCACTAAGTATTTGTATATCGTATGTAGTATAAAGCTAGTTTGTGTTGTATGCCATGTAAGGTGTTACTGAAATATCTGTATTTTATAGTTCTAAGAGGTGATGACGTCATAACCCACCACTCTATCATCTTATTGATAGTGTCTCCACTGCCACGAAAAAGGCTCATTGTGAGATATCGATCATTTCTCAAAGCGACAGCATCCGGGGTGCATGCCCATTACGAGCAAACATCGATACGCCACTTAAAAGGCAACGACAAGGCAAAATGGCGTCGAATACAGTGTAACGTACAAAACTTATGAGGTCATCGGTTGTCCATTCCATCATGGTCGACAAATAGGCGCTCACTAACTTCACAATAGGCTCACTCAAATAAACATATAGGATGATAAGGCACCGACCCAAATGTGAAAAATGTCGGCCAAATACAGAAATACTTCGTCCACATGTATGCAAACTAGGAAAATTTGTTACTCGAACGGGACATATATTGACCAAGTAGGGAAATTTGAGAGCCATAAGTGAAAAAATATAATCCAAAGAGAGGAATATCTCATTCCAACTTATAAAAAGAAGGAAAATTCTCAACCAAATGAGAAAAAGTTAGACCAAGTATAGTAACATCGCAACCAAACTTATGAAAAGTAGGAAACTTTGTTAGCCAAAGCGAAAAAACCTAGGTCAAGTAGGAAAATCTGTTAGCCAAATGTAAAAAATGTCGGCCAAATACAGAAATAGTTCGTCCACACGTATGCAAACTAGGAAAATTTGTTAGTCGAACAGGATAAAATATTGCCCAAGTAGGGAAATTTGAGAGCCATAAGTGAAAAAATATAATCCAAAGAGATGAATATCTCGTTCCAACTTATAAAAAGAATGAAAATTCTCAACCAAATGAGAAAAAGTTAGACCAAGTATAGTAACATCGCAACCAAACTTATGAAAAATAGGAAACTTTGTTAGCCAAAGCGAAAAAACCTAGGTCAAGTAGGAAAATCTGTTAGCCAAATGTAAAAAATGTCGGCCAAATACAGAAATACCTCGTCCGCACGTAGGCAAACAAGGAAAGGTTGTTAGCCAGATCGGAAAAATATTGCCCAAGTAGGAAAATTTGATAGCCAAATATAAAAAAAAAAAAAAAAATCACCCAAAGAGAGGAATATTTCGGCCAGACTTATAAAAAGTAGGAGAACTATGTGCCAAATGGGAAAAAGTTAGGCCAAATACAGAAATATTTCAACCAAACATATAAAAAATAGGAAAATTGATAACCAAATGGGAAATATATTGACCAACTAGGGAAATGTGTTACTCAAAGAGGAAAAATAATGACCAAGTAACGAAATACATCGCTCAAGCTTATGAAAAGTAGGAAACTTTGTTAGCCAAAGCGAAAAAACCTAGGTCAAGTAGGAAAAATCTGTTAACCAATTGTGAAAAATGTCGGCCAAATGCAGAAATAGTTCGGCCACACGTATGCAAACAAGGAAAGGTTGTTAGCCAGATAGGAAAAGTATTAACCAAGTAAGAAAATGTGATACCCAAAGGTGAAAAAATATCAGACAAAGAGAGAAATATCTCATCCAAACTTATAAAAAGAAGGAAAATTCTCAACTAAATGAGAAAAAGTTAGACCAAATATAGTAACATCTCAACCAAACTTATGAAAAGTAGGAAACTTTGTTAGCCAACGAGAATAAAAACCTTGTTCAAGTAGGAAAATCTGTTAGCCAAATGTAAAAAATGTCGGCCAAATACAGAAATACCTCGTCCGCACGTATGCAAACAAGGAAAGGTTGTTAGCCAGATAGAAAAAATATTGCCCAAGTAGGAAAATTTGATAGCCAAATGTAAAAAAAAAAAATATCACCCAAAGAGAGGAATATCTCGGCCAGACTTATAAAAAGTAGGAGAACTATGTGCCAAATGGGAAAAAGTTAGGCCAAATACAGAAATATTTCAACCAAACATATAAAAAATAGGAAAATTGATAACCAAATGGGAAATATATTGACCAACTAGGGAAATGTGTTACTCAAAGAGGAAAAATAATGACCAAGTAACGAAATACATCACTCAAGCTTATGAAAATTACGAAACTTTGTTAGCCAAAGGGAAGAAACCTTGATCAAGTAGGAAAAATCTGTTAACCAATTGTGAAAAAATGTCGGCCAAA
>JACEFZ010000854.1:0-34419 GCA_014155875.1 Cepaea nemoralis
GTCACCAGTCCTCTGCTTTTCTTCTGTTTCAATAGGATTTTAATTATATTTCTAATTTAATGTCTTTTTTTCATTTTCAGATCCCGTGTAATTCACCCTTAATTATGGCTACCAGGAAACGAAAAGTGAACGCCGAGTGTCAATTTTCAATGAGCAATGGGGAGTAAAGTACTTCTTTGTGGAAACAAAGGACCAGAAAACCAGTTGTGTAATATGCAGCGAAAGTGCCGTTTTGAAAGAGTACAATCTTCGGCGTCACTACGAAACAAAACATCTATCAACATATTAAAAGTTTTCTGAAAAGTTACGCTCTGGGAAATATAAGTCCATTAAACGTGGTTTTGAAACACAAAAACATCTCTTCACGAGAAAATTTGCTGAAAATGAATCTGTCATTCGTACAAGTTACAAAACAGTGCATAAGATGGCAGAACGAGGAAAGTCGTTTACTGTTGACAACTTCATCAAAGAGTGTATGATCGAAGCAGCAAATGACTTGTGTCCTGAGAAAGCCGATTTGTTTGGAACTATCAGCCTTTTGGCAAGTTCAGTTGTGCGGAGAACAGAAGAACTTGGAGAGAACATAGTGCCACAGATACGCGAGAAAGCTAGTATCTTGTTGTGCTATTCTCTGGCGCTGGATGAGTCTACTGACCTCTAGAGTACGTCACAACTTCTCGTGTTCATTCGTGGTGTCAATTTGGATTTTCAGATAACGGAAGAGTTGGCGTCCATTTGCAGCATGTATGGAACAACAACTGGGAAAGACATTTTTGTGGAAGTGCAAACAATTTTGCAAGACTGTAATCTTCAGCGGAATCAGCTACGAGGTGTTACAGTTGATGGAGGAAACAAACATAGCTGGAGTGAGGGAGGGTCTGATGGGGCAGATCAGGGCTCGGAAGATTTGCAAATTCCGGGCGCTCTGTTCATACACTGCATCATACATCAGCAAGTACTCTGTGGGAAGACTTAGATATTTATTGTGTACTGAAACCAGTCATTTCTGCTGTGAACTTCATTCGGAAACATGCACTCAATCACCGTCAGTTCTAGGCTTTTCTTGAATAAATTGATTCTGAATTCTGTGACTGGCCTTATCACACATCAGTGAGGTTGCTCACATGCGGTAAAGTCCTGCTTCGTCTTTTACAAGCTCCGAAACGACATATATGTTTTCCTCACTGAAAAAGATAGAGCTGATTCACAGCTGTCAGATCCTACCTGGCTGTAAAAGTTGTCATTTTTGGTCGACATGAATGAAGTGAATTTGAAACTTCAGGAAAAGGTTTACCTCCTCTGTGATCTCTACAGAACCATCAAAGGATTTTGGAGAAAGCTGTCATTGTTGGAAGCACAACTGGAAGGAGAAAACCTTTCTCTTTTTCACGGTTTCAAAGAGTTTGGGGAGATTTTCAGATCTTGACAGAATTGAGAGTGACATTCTTCTGTTCCAGAATCCGTTTGATTGTAACCTTGATGATGTGCCAGTTGAACTACAGTTGGACTCATTGATTTGCAAGCAAATGACTTGTTGAAAGAGAAGCTCAGAGAAGGAAAACTTGCTGAATTGTACCGCTGCTTACCTGATGTTGAGTTCCCGAAACTTAAGAAATTTGCCGCTGGTATGGCATCCGTGTTTGGAACAACTTATGTCTGTGAGCAAACATTTAAAAAAATGAAGTCTGTGAAGTCATCACATCGAACGCGATTGACTGATGAACATTTGAAAGCAATTCTCTTGATTGGATGCAGCAATTCCAAACCAAACAGTGAAGGTATTTTAAAAGCCACACGTCAGTTTCACAAATCCCCCTAACCTCTTTTGCTGCTTAGTTTGTGAGATTCGGATATGTGCACATTAGGTCTGATGTAATTATATTTTTGCTAACGTCGCCTTCATTGATAACTTTGTTTAGTAAATAAATGTGTTGGTTGTCATTGTTTTTTTGTTTTTTTGTGTGCATTGCACGCCCTTCCTATGATTAACTTCGTTTTTCGTCTTTTTTCTCAAAGCTTTCGTTCTAGCTTGCAATTATTGTTAAAGTTAGCTGTATATCCTTTACAGGACGTTTGTAGTCAACACCTGCATTCTTTTCTGTTGTTGATGTCTTGGCAAGTTTACATTCAGTTGTTTACTATTGCTTTCTGAACGACCGGCACCCATAACATAGCACACAAACAAGTACAACGTTGTCTGCTGCCAAATCACGCGTAGCTGAGTTCCGAACGAGGGTATACCGGATTACGAACCGCGTCCGTAAGACCTTCGCCACAGAGAACGGCGCAAGTATGGTACAGAATGACTATCCGGCCCGCGCTCGTCATTTTCCCATCTAATCCGGCCCGCCGTGAAAAAGTTTGGTGACCCCTGATCTACAGGATAGATCCTCATGTGCCATGTTAAATGACGAAGACGTTCGTGTATTTCTACAGATCTGGGTCTGTTTTTTTATTGTGAATCAGCTCTGCTGATGATATTCCTCCATGCCACAGTATTAGGCACCCAGCATCATTTCTCTCGATCTGCCACTGCCTCGTTTTCCGCTCATCTTTAAGTCCTCACGATGTTTTCCAAAGCCTTTCTTTCGATTCATCATCATCATATTTGATGCCGATAAGCGTTGGCTATCGTGTTTCGCCACCCTAAACGATCACCAGAGTCGTGGATCAGCTCCGTATGTTTGCCTCTACCTTGTCTATGGGACATTTATAACATCAGATGCAAGATGTACAACAGAGATTAAGAGCATAATAGGACAATAACTGCCTCATTTAAGAAAATACCGGAGTAGGGGGAATGAAGAGGCTGATAGGTTGGCAGGAAATGCACTTCTTGGTGGTCGATTACTTATGGACAAGGAAGAGGTGGTCGTGCGCCTGTGTGACCAGGTGGAGAAGGTGGAGGTACAGATTGAGAACCCGTATGTGGAAGTCGATGAAATTGCGAGGGAATGGCAGGGGTTCTGGTAGAATCTCAAAACTGAGAGGGAAGAGCAGGAAAACTGTCAATCAGATAGCGGTGGGAACGATTAGTAGTGCGACTCCTCGCTGGCTGTTGAACGAGAGGACCGAGCGGATATGGCAATGTCCTGAGTGCAGTGATGTCGATTCTTAGCTAAACTCAACTGAACTCAACTCAACTCCATGACAACAGCATGTATCAGTTCGTGCTATGCCACCATTCCGTGCCATGACAACAGGCTGTCAGGTACAGGGGGCTTCTCATAAGTCATTAGCCTGACCATGAAGGAGTAGGTGGAGAAAACTGAAATTTGGCACACTGCTTATTCCTTCTCAATGTAGCTACCAACTGAATGTATGCATTTCTGCCATATCTGTGTGACCTTGAAAAGACCTTCAGAATAACGCAACCTATTTTTCGAACTAAACCAGTTATCACAAGCCAGTATGACATCTTCGACACTGTCAAAACGATTTCCTGTCCGCTGCTTTTTAAGATTTGGGAAAAGAAAAAAATGTCTGATGGAGCCAAATCTGGAGAATATGGTGGGTGTGGAAGAATGTCAATATTAAAATCGTTGGCAGTTTGCAGCACAAGCCTTGCTTTATGGGAGGGCGCATTGTCTTGAAGCAAAAGCAGAATTTGCGTACGCGCTATCCCTCGTTTTCTGGTCACAGCCTTTCTTAGTTTGATAAGGAGATCTGCACAGTACTGACCATTAACCACGTTGCCATGAAGCATGTAATCTGTCAATATGACACCTTTGACGTCCCAAAAATACAGTCAGCATCACTTTTCTTGTAAAATTGTGTGCTCTTAGCTTGACGTGTGTTGGCGAGCCCGGGGTTTTCCACTGCATGCTGGCAATTTTGGATTCTGGGTCATAAAGGTGAATCCAAGTCTCATCTACCGCCAACATGGTCGTCAACATGTTTTTCGACCGCCACATGTTGAGCAACTGGCCACAGCAATCAACCCGTGTTTGTTTATGTTCACATGTTAGCAGGCGCGGGACCCAGCGGGCACACACTTTTCTCATGTTCAGTCTGTTGTGTAAAATTCTAAAAACTGTACTCTTACTCAGTTTTGCTGAACCCGATATCTCTGCAATTGTCATTATTCTATCCTGGTCTATGATTTTCTTCACATTTGCAACATTGCACTCTGAGGACGGTCGTCCTGTTCTTGGCAGATCAGCAACGTGGGAACGGCCACACTTAAACTGCAAACACCAATTTTTTACAGAAGCATACGAAGGATGCTGTCTCCGTAACTTCGAATACTCTCGTGGCTGACGTGAGCGCACGAGAATTGGAAGCGTTTTGAGTTGTGCCAGTGACTTATGAGAGTATGGAGCCGATCGCTCAGAAAGCAATGGCAAACTACTGAGCGTAATCTTGCTAAGAAATCAACAATCAGCTGAAAGATGCTGATGTTCACAGCGATGTCCTGTAAAGGATATGCAAAACATTTATTTTATGCGTAGGATAGACTTCCTCAAACACTGGCTCCATCTCCCTGTGTATTTCTGTAGGTGTTTTTCCCTGTAACATCAGGAATTTTATCACAGTCCTGGCGTCTGATTTCTCCATTGTTCTGACAAACCGTTGGATGTACAGATCTGGTTAATAGGGTGTGTTGTGCCATGCACCATATCGGGAAAATCAGTTGAGGAGAGAAATTCATAATTCATATCTCCATTACAACTTGAATGAGTTATGCATATGCCAAATTTCAATTTTCTCCGCCTACTCCTTCATGGTCAGGCTAAAGACTTATGAGAAGCTCCTTGTATTTACTCTCGATGTCTTCTCTATCTCTTTCCGCAAAATCTGTTCACCTGTCACAACATATTCCCGTTTTTACCTGTTCATAAAGAGTAACCAAAACTGTCGACTATCTCTTTCTAATATTTTTGTCATAAGTTGACTTCGTGCCTTAGCCTCTTTTGAAAAGTTTAGATTGCTCAGTTTGGCAGTCCAAGGAATTTTCACGTCTTCTTTACAACCACATATATGAAGCTTCTAGAGATATTTTGCTTGTTTACCAATTGTCTAGGACTCAGGGGTATATGTTAAAACTGATTCTATGTAACATGCAAGAATTCTGTTTCCAACCTCCAAAGGCAAGGATTTATTGCAAACGATGTCTTGCGTTACATCAAATACATTTGTGGCTTGTTCAGTTCTTTATCTCGATCTCGGTGATAATTCTTCCACCTGATGTTATCCATGTGCCCACATATTTGAAGGCGCTTTCTTACAATGGTCTGATCATGTATTTCGTTGTCTAAATTTCCATAATGAATTCTTGTCTTTTCCATCCCCGTATAATTCACAACATACACAGCAAGTAGAGGCAAACTGTGGCTATTGTCTTGATTATCGTTGTCCGGTCTTTCATCATCATGTAGTTCTTCTGTGTTTTCTGTGAATCCATTTATTTTCTTACTTTGTCGCATTAATGCTGTTCCACTTTTTGAATGTACGTACACAGTGACTTTTCATATTTTTCTACCTGACAGGATATTCATTTGTTGGCATATGCAATATATTTTTATGATACTTACAACAGTGGATATCTACCTAGTCATATGCTAAAATCTGTACAAAAAGTCCAGGAGAAATTGAATGCCAGAAATGTCTTACACATATCCTCATAAACCAAGTTAGTACACAGAATTACAAAGAACAAGCACAAGACAGAAAATTGAGATGGAAATTAGTGAATAAGGTAAGGATGTGTCGAAGGAAGATGTACAAATAATGCAATGTTCATATTAATAGAAAGATCAATATAGACACATACATTCATAAACGTGTGCTTTGTAGATTATGTTAGGAGCGTTCATTTGAAATCCGTTCTTGCCGCACATCGCGTAATTGCGTACGTTGAACATGATCATGTCATAGTCATGTGATACGTACTGAGCAATGAATAAAAGATCACGTGCTTATCGTCCCATGATGCATAGGTTTTGGTTTTGACCGTTGAGAAAATGGCCGGGTTGATCCAAAATCCGTCCAAAGAAGCTCAAAGAGCGGTGATTCAGTTTCTTTCATTTGAAGGATGTCGACCAGTGGACATTCATCGAAGAATGCAGGCAGGTACGGTAACAAATGTGTGTCGAAGACAACAGTGACAGACTGGGCACGAATGTTTCGGAAAGGACGTCAGTTCACGACAGATCTTCGACGGCCGTGTCAAGCGCATATTGTTGCAACAGAAAAAAACATCGCCAAAATTGATGCAGCAGTGCAGATAAACCATGGTAGAAGCATAAGTTCGCTAGCGAAAGAATTTGATGTGTCAATTGGGACAATTCAAAAGGTCGTTCATAAGAAACTGCAATATCCGAAGGTGTGGTAGTGGGTACCACGTATGTTGATAGTTAGTTGGGTAGTTAGTTAGTTAGTCGACAGATCTTCCTCATTGTACATGGAACTATTCAGTACATAAGTGCTCGGATACCCTCCTCAGCAAATACCGCAGCGGATAGCGGCTAACGACACCAGTTCTGTGTTGGTTTATCAATCTTCTTTGGCTTCCCGCGTAGTGTTCTTGTTTGGCCACACCTCTTTTAATTTGCTGTTCTCGCAGTCTGACCATGGTTGTAGATTCACAGTCTTCACTTGGTTCTCGCAAAAGTCGTACTTCTCGTAGAGCATTCAGAATGTCAGCATGGTCCATAGAGCGTCCGCCCTCCACAGTAGCCTTACCCGCGAGCTTGTCAGACCGCTCATTTCCTTGTACTCCCGCATGCCCTGGTACGAAGATGAAACTAATCTTTGCCAGCCGAGACAGCTCCAGAGACAGCAACCACTCTCTTCGGATCCACCCCATCTCTATCCTATTGAGCATGCTTATTGAGTCACTAAGGAAACATGCCATAGTGTATGTCTGTGTCTCGAGCCATGCTATTGCTTTACTTACTGCCATTACTTCCATAGTCAGGCTACTTGTAGACAAAAAAGAGTCCCCCTTCACAATTCTCCCTCCGGCCTGAGTCGTAAAGGCCCTTGAGCTTCTCACATGTCGGACGACCGACCCATCTGTGTAGATGACAGCTTTACCGTCTAACGAATTCTCGAAAATCATCGCTTGTACTTCCGCCTCCACTGCAGTCGGATTTTCTTTGCATTTTCTGTCTAGTTGGATGCGAACAGAAAAGGACGTACATAAATCTGTTGGCACTTGTACCCACTCCTCGCCAGGTTCTAAGTCTGTTGAAGAATGTCGTCAGCCTGACCCATCTACGACCTTCCTCTTTTTAACCTGCTGCCCTTCACCTTCCTAATTTCACTATGCAGTGGATGTTGTGTGTTTGCGTTAACTCTAAGGGAGGCACGTGCTCTGCAAATTTGTATTGTCTTCAACGGTTGGAAAATCAAGAATGTAGCGCATCGTCCTGCATACTGTATCTCTTGTACATCCAAAACTAATGCGCATAGCTTCGTTCTGTATCCTTTCCATCCTTTCTATCTGCTTACAGCTGAGAGTCAGGATCACCATCGCATACTCAAAAACAGACATTACCAGCCCCTCGTATAGAAGACATAGATGGCGCTGCTCACAGTTTGATGCCGCCATCACCGGCAACGCAGACAAATCCCGCGTGTCTTTTGTTATCACCTGGTCTATGAGCTCATTTAAACAAGGCTTCGTTAAAACGTATCCCCAGGTAATGCATTGCCTGCGTTCTTTCCACAGTCTCTGAACAGAGATTTACCGTTGGTGTTGGAGTGTTGACAATATGGTTATTCAAAGAGAACCATGTCACTGTTGCCGTTTTTGGGTTGACCATTGCTCCAGCTTCAACATACCAACTACATATGCGACTGAGTTCCGTTTGTAGATCCACGGCAACCTGATCTCTATCCATACCCTAACGATACACTAAAACATCGTCGGCATATGACAGTGTCCTCCACGGTCCAGTGATCTGCTCGCTTGTGATTCTCACCGCATAGGCGTTGAACAGCACTGTAGATAATGGTGATCCCTGTGGTAGGCCAGGATATACTGTTGTTGGTTCCGAAATCCAACTGCCACATCTGAAAACTACTTTCTGTTGGAAGAGGGCTGCAGTGATCCAATTCAGGAGGAACGGACTTATCTTGAGTTCAAGAAGCTGAAGCATTAGAAAATCCAATGGTACTTTGTTGTTCGCGTCCTCAAGATCTATCGCTGCAGCAAATGTTTCAATGCCTGAGTGGAAACCTTCATAGACTTCATGGGCAAAAACTGCTGCATTTGTCCAGGTTTCTCTTTTTGGACGGTACCATCAAAGGGTAGGTGAAAAAACACCTTTCCCCTCTAGCTGGCTTGATATTTTCCTGGCAATTAACTTCTCCAGCAGCTTGCCCATTGTATTCTGCATGGTTATTACTCGATATCCCTGAATTTTTGTGTGGTCTTTACCAGGCTTCGGCAAGGGAATCAGATAGCTGTGTAACCACTCCTCCTTTATGTTAGCGCTCCCTGTACTGTTATTGTAAATGTCTGCTAGTTTCTCTAGCTTGTTGTCGGTACACCTATTGATGTGATCACCTATTATGCCATCTGGCCCTGGAGCGCTGTTTTTTGATCGTCGAAGCACAGTCTTGATTTCTTTCACTGTCACTGTGTCTTCATCCGAAATATTTTCGGCCTTGCATCTGTCTGAGATTACCTCCTTGGCAAAATTTCATGTCTGTCTAGTTGCTGTGCTCTAGATAGCGTTCGAAGAGGGCCTCTCCCTTGTTCTCGTCCGTCCTCTGCCAGATGAGGTCAGCACCTTGGAAGTCAGAAATTGTCTTATTTTGGCTACCCCACTCATGCATTTATGTAGTCGCCAGAACAATTTCAGTGACGTGTCTGTGCTTACTCTTTGACACCTCTGCTCATTTTTAACTGTTAACCTCCAGGTTTTGAAATAGCTTACTTTTGTGTGCATCTCTCTGTCTAAGTGCATGCAGAGACTAGGCTGGGCAACTCTATTTTTCTTGGCCTTTTGCCATTTCTTAACAGCACTGCGCTTATCCACCCAGGCCTTCTCCGCCTCAAAATTCCACCACTGCCTTTAGCGTTGAAATCGCCACAGAAAATAACATTTATCTCGTGACCTAGTATGTCACTTAGGCACTGCCACTTCTGGGAATCCAGAATGAATGTTAACCGACCACCTAAAAGAAGAACGCATGGGATGGTGTTTGAACCACTTGCTGCGTTACAGAGTGGAGGGTGATGCATTTCTCTTCTCCACAGTGGCAGGCGATGAATCATGATGCCACCACTTTTAGCCGAGCAGAAAATGAGAGAGCATGCAATGGAAGCATGCTGGATCACCAAAAGCTAAAAAAAAATCAAGTTACAGGTTTTCGCTGGTAAGGCTATGCTGAGCGCATTTTTTTTTTACCATGAAGGGCTATTGTTGGCCGACTTTAAAGAATCTGGTGTCAACATCAACTCTACCCACTACTTGCAAACAATAGACAAGCTGCAAAAAGCCATCAAGAATAAACGACCCGGCATGTTTTCTCGTGGTGTGATTTTGTTGCACAAATAATGCTCATCCCCATTTCGCAAAGATTGTGCAGGAAGCATTAGCAAAGAAGAAGTGGGACATTCTGCAACATCCAGCCTATAGTCCTGATTTGTCACCATGTGATTTTCATTTGTTCGGACCTCTAAAAAACATCTCTCAGGAGGCAACGATTTCACACAGATGCAGACGTAATGAACGAGGTAAACACTTGGTTCAGTGAGCAACCACAATCTTTGTTTCTTTTTTGCGGACGGCATTCGCCGCCTACCTAAGCAATAGGATGCTTGCCTGAATACCTACGGCGACTTCTTCTGACCAACCCATGGTGCATAATTCATTAAAAATGAATGCTTTGTTTAATTCTACCACACCTGTTAATGTCTCTTTCATGCTTGTGTAATAAAGCCATTGGAACGGGTTTCAAATGAACGACCCTTATATAATTATACCAAGACATTTGGTAAAGTTGAACACGATGACATGTTAAAATTGTTGAAAGATATTAAAATTGATGCAAAAGATCTCAGAATAATAAAGAATATTTACTGAAAACAAGTAGGAGCAATTATAATGAGAAACAAGTGGGGCAGATTTAAAATGAGTAAAACAAGGGTGGGTGGATTCTATCATCTCTCTCTTTCTCTCTCTCTCTCTCTCTCTCTCTCTCTCTCTCTCTCTCTCTCTGTCTCTCTGTCTCTCTCTCTCTCTCGCCATTATGCCATATTTTTTTCTGTATCCTCATCTTTCATATTAACATTTTTACTGACAATTGAATTTAACATGCACTGCTTATTTCATCATGTTTATGTCAATTCCAGGAACTATCTTACTGAATTGCACCACTATTTTTTTTTTTACGTTACTCAATGTATAACATATGTCATCACCATTTTCCAAGTTTTCCATTTTTTCCAATTTTTTTCCCAATTTTAAATGTTCTTATGAGGATGCTCACGATAGTCGACAGTGCGTGCGTGTGAAAAGTGTGGGAGTTTATTCATATTAGTTTTAGGTATTATGTGATGCAACGTGTATTTGTGTGGATGGATGGGTGTGTCTATGTGTGTCTATGTGTGTGTGTGTGTGTGTGTGTGTGTGTGTGTGTGTGTGTGTGTTTGCATGTGTGCATGTCTGTATGTGTGTATGGGTGTATATGTGTGTACATGTGTGTGTGCTTGTGTGTGTGTATCTGTATGTCTGTTTGTGTGTGTACATGTGTGTTTATATGTATGTGCGTGTGTATATGTGTGTATGTTTGAGTATGTATGCGTATATGGTTGTGTGTATGTTTGCATGCATGCAGTGTATGCGAGGGAGTATGGGTATGTATGGGAGATGTGTGTGGGGGATGTATGTGTGGAGGGTTGTGTGTGGGTGGATGGGTGATGTGTGAGTTGGTGAAGGGATGCGTGGTCGGTGGGGGTGTGTGTGGGTGAGGGATGTTTGGGTGATAGTTGGAATTGTGGGGTGTTGGTATGTGGGGGGATTGTGTTGCTGAGGAATGTGTATGTGGGTGACTGGGTGATGGGTGTGTGGGAGATGTGTGTGAATTGGGGATGGGTGTGGGGGATGGGTGTGGGAATGTGTGTGTGTGTGTGGGTGGGGGATATTTCTTTGTGTGTGAGGTATGTGTGGGTGGGGTAATTGTGGGTGGAGGATATATGTGTGGGTGGTGAGTATGTTTGTAGGTGGCGGATGTGTGGGTGGGTGGTGAGATGTGTGTGTGGGTGAGGTATGTGTGGGTGGGGATGTGTATGGGGGATGCGTATGGGGTGTGTGGTGAGGGTGGGGAATGTGTATATGTGTGGGGTGTTGTGTGGGAAGGGAGATGTGTGTGGATGAGGGATGTGTGTGTCTGGGTAGGTGTGATTGGGTGTGGAACGTGCGAATGGGTAAAGGATGTATGTGAGGCTGGGGATGTGTATTTGGCTGGGTGGATAGGATGTGTGCGTGTGGGTGGGTAGATGGAAGATTATGTGTTGATGGGTGGGTTAGGATGTGTGGGTGTGAGTGGTTGAGGGATGAGTACGTGAGTGGTTGGATATATGTGGGAGATGAGTGTATGGATGGGGGATGTGTGTGTGGATGGGAAGATGTGTGTGGGTGGGGATGTGTGTGGGTGGTGGAGGTGAGTGTGGGTGGGAGTGTTTGTTTGTGGATGGGGGATGTATTAGAGGGTGGGGATGTGTGTGTGGGTGGGGAGATGTGTGTGTGAGTGTATGGGTGGCATTTTGTGGGTGGGGGATGTGTGATTGGGGGTGGGTCCGTGGAGGATGTGTGGGTGGGTGAGTGTGTGTAGGTTGGGGATGGGGACATGTGTATGTATAGGCGTGTGGAATGTGTGGGTGGGTGGTGGGAGATTGTTTGGGTGGAGGATGTGTGAAAGTGGGGGATGTGTGGATAGATGCTAGTTCTGTGTGTGGATAGGTGCGTGATGAATGGGTTGGCGGGTATATGTGTGTGTAGGTGGGGATGTGTGGTTGGGGGATGTGTGTTTGACTGGGTGGTTGGGGGTCTGTGCGTGTGTGGTGGAGGATATGTGGGTGGGTGAGTGTTGATGGGTTATGGGATGAGTGGAGGATGTGTGTGTGTTGTGGGTGGGGAGATGTGTGTAGGTGGGGTTTTGTGAGTGGGTGATTGGTGGGTGGGTGCATGTATGTGTGCATTGGGATGTGTGTGTTGGTGGGGGATATGTGTGTGGGTGATGTGTGGTGGGTGAGAGATGTATGTGTTTGCGGGAGATGTGTGTAGGTAGGGGTGTGTGTGGGATGGGTGGATGTGTCGGGGCATGTATGTGTGCCTGGGGTGTTTGTGCGGTTGGGTGGGGTATGTGTCTCATAACATAGTAATATGCATTGTTTATGTTTACAACATTCATTTGACAATGTGTTTTATTTTCCTATGTGAATGTATTTTGCATTATTAATGAAGGAAAGATGAGTGATTGGAAGGGCCGAATGTAAGACGGGCCTGCGTGCCCAATTTGTTAACCTTTGAAAATAAAGTTCGTGTGTTCGTTCGTTCTCTCTCTCTTCTCTCTCTCTCTCTCTCTCTCTCTCTCTCTCTCTCTCTCTCTCTCTCTCTCTCTCTCTCTATCAGATATATATATATATATCTCTCTCTTTCTCTCTCTGTGTCTCTCTCTCTTTTGTCTCTCAGTCTCTCTCTCTCTCTCTCTCTCTCTCTCTCTCTCTCTCTCTCTCTCTCTCTCTCTCTCTCTCTCTCTCTCTCTCTCTCTCTCTCTCTCTCTCTCTCTCTCTCAAGTATGCAGGCCTACCTCAGAGTTAACGCAAACACACAACATTCACTGCATAGTGAAATTATGAAGGTGAAGGGCAGCAGGTTAAAAAGAGGACGGTCGTGGATGGGTCAAGCCGAAGACATTCTTCAACAGGTGTGTTCACTTGAGGACTTAGAACCTTACGAGGAGTGGGTACAAGTGCCAACATATTTCTGCACATTCTTTTCAGTTTGCATCCAACGAGATAGAAAATGCATACAAGAAAATCCGGCTGCTGTGGAGGCCGAAGTACAAACTTTGATTTTCGAGAATTCGCTAGACGGTGATGCTGTCATCTACACGGATGGGTCGGTCGTCCGACATGTGTGAAGCTCATGGGCCTTTTCGGCTCGGGCCGGAGGGAGAATTGTGAAGGAGGACCCTAGTGCTTTCACTGAAACCACAAGTAGCCTGACTATGGAAGTCATGACAGTAAGTAAAGCAATAACATGGCTCGAGACACAGACATTCACTAGGGCATTTTTCCTTAGCGACTCAATGAACATGATCAAGAAGATAGAGGTGGGTTTGATCCGAAGAGAATGGTTGCTGTCTCTTGGGCGGTCTCGGCTGGCAAAGATTAGTTTCATCTTCGTGCCAGGGCATGCGGGAGTACAAGGATATGAGCGGGCTGACAAGCTCGCAGGTGAGGCTACGGTGGAGGGCGGACGCGCCATGGACCAGGCTGACATTCTGAATGCTCAACGAGAAGTGAGAATTTTGCGTGAACTAAGTGATGACTGGGAATCTACAACCATGGCCAGACTGCGAGAACAGCATATTAAAAGAGGGGTGGCCAAACAAGAACACTACGCAGGAAGCCAAAGAAGATTGATAAACCAACACAGAACTGATGTCGTTAACTGCTTCACGCTGCAGGATTTGCTGAGGAGGGGATCCGAGCACTTATGGACTGAATGGTTCGATGTGCAATGAGGATGATCTGTCGACTAACTAACTAACTAACTATTGTGGTACTTCGTTCTTCCTAGTGACGACCATAACCTGTGTCTTCTTACAATTTAATTCCAATCCCAGCTGCTCACTGTGTACAACAACTGCGTCTACTAATTGTTGTAGATCTTGTGCATTGTCTGCAATCAATACTGTATCATCTGCATATCTAATGTTATTGATGTTTCGTCCTCCAATGCTGATTCCATTTATATCTTCTACATTCCTGAAAATATTTTCACTGTATAGGGAAAAAAGATCTGGAGACATTACACATCCCTGTCTCACACCTCTCGTAATAGGTTGATATTGGCCCACTTCATTATCAATCCTTATGGCAGCTTGTTGTTTCCAATATATGTTTTTTTATAAGTCTAATGTCTTTCCCATCAACTTGTAGATCTGCAAGCATATCTACCATGTTGACATGTCTAACTCTATCAAAACCTTTGTGTAGTCAATAAAGAAAAGGTGTATATCCGTATTTACTTCTATAGCACGTTCAATAACTGTTTGCAGCATACAAACAGCATTTACTGCACTATTTCCTTCTACCAACCCACATTGTTCTTTCCCTATTTCAGGTTTTACACCACGCCTTTATAAACATTTAATACACAAGTCCCTTTGGGTTATCAAATGTCGCGTCACTGAATAAAGAGAACGTTACCCGTCTATTGTCCTATTACTATCCCGTGGGACTGCCTAGCTACCGACCAAACCAACAAAAAGCAGTTTGGTGAATAGCTGTTACATCTATTCATGGTATTCTTTGCAATTTCCTCAGAAACCACATTTCCGTTGACATTAGATGATTTTCATCTTGTCTGCTCATTGTTCACGCTTCAAACCCATACAAAAGTACAAACTCTATGCAGCATCTCAACATTCTTTTTTCTATTTGCAAATGACAGCTTTTTATTGGTAAGTAGGTTTTCCATCTTGCTAAAGGCTACCTTCACCATGGTGATTCTTTTTCTAATCTCTCCAAGGCATTTCCCATTAGATGTTATGACTGTTCCGAGATAATTGTATTGATTCACTTGCTTAATAATAATCTCATTTACTTTTATATTACATTGTGTTATTTCCTTCTTTCTAGTGACGACCATAATTTGTGTCTTCTTACAGTTTAATTATAACCATAGTTGTTCAGTGTATGCAATAACCGCATCTGCTAAATGTTGCAGACCCTGCTCATTGTCTGCAATCAATACTGTAACATCCTCATATCTAAGGTTATTGATGTTACATCCCCCAACGATGATGCCTTTCATACCTTCTAAATTTCTGAAAATGTTTCACTGTACATGAAAACAAAATACAGATCTGGAGACTTTACATATCTCTGTCGCACACCTCTCTTAATAGGCTGATATTGACCTACTTCATTATCAATCCTTATGGCAGCTTGTTGTTTCCAATATTTGTTTTTTACAAGTCTAAGGTCTTTCCCGCCGTTCTCCCTGGTATAGGGGTTACACGACTTTCTCTGTAATCCCGTATACTCTCGTGAATAACGTGAAGTGCGCGAGAATCGGTCGCTGTTCTCTCCGCGTCGGTAACTTACGGAGTATATGAGCGGGTCGCTCAGAAAGCAATGGTAAACTACCGAGCGTAATCTTGCCAAGAAATCAACAATCAGCTGAAAGATGATGATGTTGTCAATGATGTCCTGGAAAGAATATGCGAACAAAAAACAAAGGTCTTTCTCTCAATTTGTAGATCTGCAAGCAAATTCATCATGTTGACATGTCTTATTTTATCGAAAGCCTTTGTGTAGTCAATAAAGAAAAGATGTAGGTCTTTGTTTAATTTTACAGAACTTTCATTTAATGTTCTCAGCATGTAGGCTACACATAATTTTATTTACCCCTGCCTTCTACATATTCTACATATGTTCTTCTCATATTTTGGTTTGTATTTTCCTCGTAAATTGTGCATGATAATATTTTGCAGGATCTTTATGATGTGTCTCAGTGTACTAAATGTTGGATGTTGATCACATTCCAATGCCCTTGATTTCTGTTGTAATGTTGTCTGAACCGGGGGTCTTGCTAGTTTTCATATAGTTAAAAGCATTCTGAACTTCCATCTTTAAACGTGATGGTCCTTCATTATTATTCCCACTATCATACTGCTATTCTCTTATATCATCATAAAGGGTTTCCACATAGTCTGACCGTACATGTAAAATCTGATCTTTTTCTATTACAATTTTTCCATCTTTTGATTTCAGGCAGCCTGTTGATGTATGTTCTTTTATTAGTAAGCTCCGGAATTCCTTTGTGCGTTAATTTGATACTTTTACTGGTGTGTTGTTTTTCAATTTATATGTAATGTTTCTCGAGCCATGCTTTTTTTTTCATTCTTCTGTGAATCTCTTCATATTTGTCAGGCTTAATTGTGTCTGATTAGTAGTAGGCCTCTTTCAGTCCTGAAGGACTATAGAGTTGTGCCGCTTGGGAGGTGCCTGGCAGCACCGCTGGTGACTGTATAGTCCAATGCGAGAGTGACAATCTCTGTCACAGTTTCCACATCTGTAAGACGAGGCAAGTCCCGCAGTAAGTGACTGCGCTTTGAGCCTGTGCCGCCTATCCTCAGTTTGTTGGATCAGATTGCGCTCAAAGAGCACCAGTCCGTTTCGTACATCTCTTCTCCGGGAGCATATGTCTGTTGCAACTCTCTCCCACGTGTCTGGATCTATTCCAATAGTTTTCATATCTTGTTTACACACATCCCTATATCGCATTTGGGGTCTTCCGGTTGGCCTCTTTCCTGTGGCTAGTTCTCCGTAAAGGAGTTCTTTGGGAATACGTTCATCCTCCATTCGAGATACGTGACCCAGCCACCGGAGGCGTCTCTGCTTGAGGTGGGTGTGCACTGTGGTAATATCTGCTCGTTCAAGCACCTGTTTGTTTGTTATGTGGTCTTTCCATGTTTTGGCCAGGATACGTCTCAGACATCTCATGTGGAAGGAATTCAACTTCCTTTCCTGTCTTGAGTACAAGGTCCAGGATTCAGACCCATAGAGTAGTGTGCTAACAACACAAGCTTTGTATACTTGAGCTTTTGTACGCTCTGTTAGTCTATTATTCTCCCAAACTCTTTTAGCTAGCCTGGAAAATGTGGCTGCTTTTCCAATGCGTCTGTCGATTTCTGTCTCTAATGAGAGATTATCTGATATTGTCGACCCCAAATACACAAAATCGTGGACGACCTTCAATTCGTAATTAGCAATTTTGTTTTAACGGGGGTGCACCAGCGTCTTGTTCCATCACCTGTGTTTTATTTAGGCTAATGGTGAGCCCAAAGTCTTTGCAGGCGGCTGCAAAACGATCTATGAGCCTTTGGAGATCTTCTGCTGTATGAGTAGTCAGTGCTGCATCGTCTGCAAAAAGTAGTTCTCTTACACATCTTGATCTTATTTTGGTCTTTGCCTTTAGTCTTGATGGGTTAAAAAGTTTGCCATCAGATCTTGTGTGGAGGTATATGCCTTCAGTAGCAGTCCCAAATGCCTGCCTTAAGAGAACAGCGAAGAAGATACCAAAGAGTGTAGGAGCAAGCACGCAGCCCTGCTTTACTCCGCTGCTGATGCTGAATGACTGGGATGTTGAGCCGTCAAATAAAATGGTCCCCTGCATGTTTTCGGGGAATGATTTCACGAGACTAAGAAGGGTGGTGGACATCCAACCTTTTTAATTACCTTAAAAAGGCCGCTTCTGCTCTCGAGGTCAAATGCCTTTGTGAGGTCGATGAAGGCAATATATAATGGCTTCCTCTGTTCTCTGCATTTCTCTTGGAGCTGCCAGAGTGAGAAAATCATATCTATGGTGGACCTGTTGGGTCTAAATCCGCACTGCGATTCGGGGTAGATTCTTTCAGCAAGAATGTGTAATCTTTTAAGGATTACTCTGGCAAAAGTCTTGCCTGTAATGCTGAGTAGGGAAATGCCGTGATAGTTGTTGCAGTCGCTTCTGTCGCCTTTGTTTTTATAAAGGGTAACGATGTTTGCGTCTTTCATATCTTGTGGTATTGATTTTTCTCCCCAGCAGAGCTGAAATATTGCATACAGTTCTGGGATGATTGTTTCTTTGCTACATTTTAAAATTTCAGGTGGAATACTATCTTTTCCAGGTGCCTTGCCGGATTTGAGAGAGTCTAGTGCTTCGCTGATTTCTGTGAGGCAAGATTCGTTATCCAGGGCATGCATGGCAGACTGTTGATCGATGGCTTCCAGAGCTTCTTTGCTGACAGTGTTATCCACTGAGTATAGCTCTGAGTAGCGTTCTACCCAGCGATCCATTTGTTTCGCTCGATCTTTTATGACTACCCCCTCAGTTGATCGTAAAGGGGCCATCTTATTTTTTGATGGACCGACAGCTTGCTTGATGCCCTCGTACATTCCTCTTATATTGCCAGTGTCTGCACAAGTTTGAATTTGAGCAGAGAGCTGTAGCCAGTACCTGTTCGCACATCTTCTTGCCATCTGTTGTACTCTATTTCTGGCCGATCGCAGTGCCTGCAGTGTTTTCTCTGAAGGTGATGTTTTATACATTGAGAATGCATGTCTCTTTATCTCCAGGACTGGGAGCATCTCTTCAGAGTGTGCTTCAAACCAGTCGGTTGACTTAATTTGCTTCTTGCCAAATGTTGATAGTGCTGTATTGTAGATGGTGTCGCGAAAATGACTCCATCTCTCGGTGGAATTTCCGTTTGTGGGGCCAGGCAGAGTATCCGCTAGAGCCTGCATGAATTTGTTGACCTTCTCTTTATTTTGGGTGCCGCAGGTGTCAATGCGTGGTCTTCCTTCTGTTCGGCTTCTGTAGATTCTCTTGGGCTTTATCTTCACCTTGCTGGAGACGAGTGAATGGTCGGTGTCACAGTCAGCACTATGATAGCTGCGAGTCAGCTGTACATTTCGGAGGTTGCTGCGTTTAGTGAGCACCAGGTCGAGTTGGTGCCAGTTCTTTGATCTGGGGTGCCTCCATGACACCTTGTGTTGAGGTTTCGTGTCAAAGAAGGTGTTGGTCACGCACAGATTATGGTGGCTGCAGAATTCCAAGAGACGTTGTCCATTGTCATTGATCTTCCCAACGCCAAACTGTCCTAGACATATGCATAATTATGCTTCCGTCTACCTTTCTCTTGAGTTTTGAGTGTTGGCTAGATACTCTGGTCAATGTACAATAAATTAGAATCTTCGTGGCCGAGTAGTTAAGCCGCATGCATCGTACTGCAAGGATCGTGGTTTCGTTTCTAGTCTCGGCCTTTCGGATAACTAGTGCCATATCTTTCCCCCCCCCCCCCCCCACTCCCAAGACGCCCTTGTGCCGTTACTGGATCTGCTGAACTCGTGCTTGACGCGACGCTTTCAGCATGCCTTTTTTTAAAAGTTATCAATCATTTATTGAGGAATGTATGCAGTCAACATGCACGCACCGCCGACTTCATTAATTCTCCTGTCTGCAACTTTACTGAAAACTTGGTCTTGGCAGTCACATGGCCTCTTACATAGGTGACTTTTGCCCAACAACTGTTAGTAGCCGGCCTGGACACATCGTTGCCAGTTGCAAAGTCTGCTGTTCCAGGTACAGAGACCGAGCCATATGGGATCAAACCCGGTTCAATAAAGTCAACGATCTTAGCTTAACACCATTTTAAAACCTTTACACTGATAATCATGGGTCACAGAAATGAACAAGAATCCCCAGTTAAGCGAAAATTGGCGATTGTTCATTTATCAAGTGTTGAAGCGGTGGGCGGTATTGGTTTTGTACCATTCTCATTAACTGTTGTACCTTACTCACAAACAAAATAAAGGTTTGCTAAAAACACAAAACATTCATTTTAAACATTCTCCCGTGTGTTACGGGGGGCCCATTAAGGGACGCAAAGACTAGCAACACTGTAGCCTACCACGAAGATAGTCGAGGCGACTAAGGAGGCTTGATGGTTCCGTCGCCCTGCTACTGAGTGAGTGCGGGGCGCGACACTGTGAGCTGTGAGTTTCGTGTGAAATGCTTTTGAATCTGCCTGATGGTTTTGGTGGAACGTGAATGCATGTTCGGAGTGATGGAAGGTGGCTATGTCCCAGAGTTGAGACCCCCCCGGTGTTGCCTTATGCAGAAAGCGTGGCTGCTGGGCTTTGGCTTGGACTGCCACTGTCATCAGCGATGAACTGTATTTTCGTGGACTGTGTGAGTGAACATCTAGGAAACATTCAGATAGGAAAATGACTGCCGATTCCATCCGAGATGAACAGGGTGTTTCGTGGGGGACTGGTGTGTTGACATTCTGGTGTTAGCATTATGCACAGTGTATCTGTGCGGGCTGTTGTTTGTCGAGACTCCTGTCTTTTCCACTTTTCACATTGGGCAGTGGGGAGCATTTTGTGTGATATTCACTGGCACAGGAACGGAGTATAATGGGGACGACCCGTTGCTGTGAAGTTGGAACTGCGACTAACTAACTAACTATTCCGGAAAGAATTATATGTGCTTGCAAAATTTACCGATCTGGCATATTGTCGTGGTGGTGTCGTTTGTTCAACGGCGTCAGGTACTTTCCAGAAATAGCCCAATAATCACGTCTGCAGTCTGAGGGGAAGTGTGGACAAGAGGGTAGCAGGCATTGTTGAATCACGTCTAAATAGACTTGAATGATGTCGCCCATTGAAGACAATCAGCGCTAGTGGCAACAGGAACTTGTCTGGATGAGCCCCCTTTAGTCACCGGAAACAAGGGACATAATCAGTGTGTTTCAAACCGGACTCCAATCATTGCTTAGCTGGTGGACGTCTATTGCGCTGGAAATATTTGTACGATAGGACGGGTACTTTGTTTACATAGCAGTTTAGTAACTGTAACACTCAGATACAGTGTCAATTACACATAAGCGCACTCGCACACACACACACATACACACACACACACACACACACACACTACAGTAGCACAGACAGACAAATGCAAAGGTCCGAGACACAAAACACACAGCGTCAGTGTTTATCTACTTCAGAAATTACGATAGTATACATTTTGCAATTTGAGATTCGGCAGAGAAACAACGAATACAAACTGTGTGTGTGGGTGCGTGAGCATAAATGCATATCTCTATCTCTCTCTCTCCCTCTCTCTCTCTCTGTGGGCGCGCGCGCGCGTGTGTGCCTGTGTGTGTGTGTGTGTGTGTGTGTGTGTGTGTGTGTGTGTGTGTGTGTGGGTGGGTGGGCAACATCTTAGTGGCCTTTGTGGTCATGGGATAGAATTCGCGTCTAGGTGTATTTTGCAAATTGGCCTGGAATTCCAGTTCGACGCATACCGTCAGTTTTCCTACACCTGGTATAGTTCTGTAACCTTGTCTTCACACGTACTGTCAATAGTCCTACACTTATAGTGTGTTTACTTTTGTCCGCCCCAATATAAAATTCCGTATCTCAGTAACCAACTGAAGGAAAATGATGAGATTTAGCATATAACCTTATCATTATGTCCACCCAACAAAGAATTTTTGTTCTGGAGATTTTACAGCAGATTTCAAAGTTTGTTTATATGCGGTATATAATTTACGGGTCAGACATGAAGTTCATAATTTTAAATGTATTACAGAGTAGCCAGACAATCAGCGTTCAATGTTGAATATTTTACGTGTTTCACGGGATTGGCCTTATGCCAAGGACCCCGCGCTGTTTAAACTGGGACTATTCAGAGGTGTCGTCAAACTGTGGGTTATTTCATGAAACATTATTATTATTATTATTATTATTATTATTATTATTATTATTATTATTATTATTATTATTATTATTTTTAAATCTTACCACTTATCGCTAACATTGAAATGTGTGAATATTTTTCAATGGGATTGAATGCGAAATTGTGTATACACTTCAAAGCATCGCTATGAAGTTGTACACATATTTTTGTATAGAAGCTGATCGCAAGAAACTGTTTTATACTATTACAAACTCTGAAAAAAGAACAGTGCATGCATTTGGTTTGAGTAAACGGTCATTTCCTCGATGGGTGCAAGAATCTGGAATTAAACCACCACGCAATAACCAAGCGGTAGGTAGAAAGGTTATTGTAGACAGCTTTGAGAAACATGTCATAAGGCGAGCTATTATAAAAATGCTTTAAAAAGTCGCTTAAAGGTCGACAGGGTCAACTTCATTGCACCGGGTTATATCCCATATGGCTCGGTCTCTTTCCGCAGCGCGGAAAGCATCGCACAAAGCTACGAACTCCGCAGCTCTAGCGACGACCCACAGAAGTCTCCGAAAAATTTAACTCGTGAACCGAAAAATGCGGCCCGGAATCGAACTCACAACCTTTGGAACCCGAGTCAAAAGGCTTGACCACTTCGCCACGGAGACTCCTAAAATTATACAAATTTAGGATTTTATATCCAGGATTATCCAGCATTATAAAAATGCTGGATGCCAAAGAAACAGTGACTGTAAGAAAACTTAGGGTTTGGTTGAGAAAAAACAATAGCATAGTGCTATCCAAAACAACTTTGTGGAAAATTATAACGACATTATCTTCACTTTTAGAAAGTACAAGGGCGGTAGAAATATTCTTTGCGAGCAACCGCATTTAGGAGCCATGAGAAGCAGATACCTACGTGAAATAAGGGAAATGCGAAAAGACAATTATGGCATAGTGTGTTTGGATGAAATGTGGATCAATGCACACCACACAAGTGATAAGGAATGGCAATAAGTGGATGGACAGATAAAGCGATATGTGCCCAGTAGTATAGGACAGCTTTTGGTCATGGCCCATGCTGGTAATACGCATAATGGCTTACAACAGAATTCTGGGCTCGTGTTCGTATCAAAGCATACAGACAATAGGGATTATCATATTAAGATGAATGGTAATGTATTTAGAGATTGGCTCGAGAATACTGTGCTTCCATCCCTAGATAGTTCAGTTATGGACAATGCATGATACCAATGTTCTTGCCCAAGAAGACAAAATACCTACAGCATCGAGCACAAAGGGAGCAATAAAGATATGACTCCGAATGGAAAACATACCATTTCCAGAAACGTATTTCTAGCTAGAATTGTTGTCCCTTGTAAAGCAGACGCCAAAAAGCAAGAAATATCAAATCGACAAGTTGATAGACGAGCATCGTCATGGGTGCTTGAGACTTCCGCCGTACCATTCTCATTTTAACCCTATAGAACTTGTGTAGGCTAAAATTAAAGGACAGGTGGCAGCTGACAATACTATATTCAAATTGTCTGACGTCAAGATACTAATCCAGTCCGCGCTATTAAATATTGATAAAAGTTACTGGAAAAATGTGAGGACCATGTGTTGAAAGAGGAAGAGGACTATTGGAGAAAGGATAGATTGAACTTTATGCAACCGAGAGCAGTCATCAACCTACTGGAATCGTCCGACACAGATTAAGGTCTGAGCAGATCGCAGACCTTAATCCACGTGCACATAAACTGGGATATTTTGCTACAAATATTCAGAAGAATTGCAGGCCCTAAACATTACAGCATCGGCATAAACAATACGTTGTTGTTTGTCCATCAAGAATGATGATGACCATTCAATTCATCCAGTGCGGTTGAAGGTATGGATATGACGTTGGATGAAGAATGACTTGCGCGATGACTTGGATTAAAGTGAGGAAGAGTTGCGCAATTCGTCGACCTCACTCTCTCGCCTGAGTCCATCTGAGTCCAGTGGCAAGACAAGTCGAGACGACTGGAGACGAATACAGGTGCAGTGGATGACCAGGGCGCTCTACGTGCCTTGCCGTGCTCATTACGTTCCACAACGCTTTGCAGGTAAACGCCGTCTTGCCCGTTGAATCAGGAATGATTTCTTCCGCGCAGTCTGCCGAATCCTGTCTTCACATGCTGGGTAGGCATACCCTAGTTTACCTCTTGGTTTGACACCAAATCGGATACCCATGCCTGGTTTAGCCAGCCTCTCACAGCTGTTGCCCGGGGGGTGGCCGCTGTCGCATGCTGACAGCTACTAGGAGCCACAGGCACGAGCTGGGTGTCAGGCTTGGACCAGTGGGGGATGGGTCCTGAAAAGGACATGAGAGTCATCCTTACCAAAGGTGCTACCAATGCCTGACACCCCGTACCCCCCTATTTAAACAATACAACTGCAAACAATGCAACAGTTTGTATTCCACAGTGATGAATTTTCAATTCCGTAATCCCTCAACGGTAACAGACAACTGACATTGCAAAAGCAAAAAGCTCTAGACGAATAGAATATCAACCGAAGAGTAATATTGAGGTGGGAACTGACATATTGTGGCATAACAAGAAACGTGAGAAGAAACACGCTGTCAAATGAGGGGACAACACACGAACATACGAATCATTCTATAAACTTCAATGAAAAGAGGACCAACATCTTGACCATTAAGAAGGAAGCCCACTGCAGAGACATTCACAGCTATAATCGTCGTGCAAAACATGTAATCTTGTTCCGTCTCAGCAGAGCAGACAATGCACCCACTCCCATACGAATCTGGATACGCCTTGTGTTTGTTATCCGAACTGGCGGTGGAATTGGCTTTACTGTAAAACAAGTTTGGTAGCGAGAAATCACTTGTTTTTCATCAAAACATCAAAGAAATGTCGCCGCTTTTCATGATTTAAGTTGCTTTAGGACCTATCAAAGACATATTCCTTGGGTTGGGGTAAATATAAGACGGCAGGAAAAATTTCATAACGATGCAACAGACAGTTTTCAAAATAATTGATCGTGAATGACGGCATTCATTTCTGGACATACTATAGTATGGTTTTGTAACGTTGTACCACGTACTGGCAATTTTCCTACACCTGATATATTTCTGCACTAGTGTCTTCATAAGTAATGTCAATTTTACTGCTACCTGTCGTTGTTAATCATTCATTTTGTTTCAAATACCATCAGTTGCCCTACCATATTTTGATGTTCGTCAGTGAGGATACGTGTGTGAGTTGATAATCTACTTGGTTCGACAATGAAAAAGTGTATGTATGTGTGTGTGTGTGTGTGTGTGCGCGCGCGCGTGCGTGTGGGTCCGCGCGCGTACGTGCTCGCTAGCAAACAAGCAATTATGCCAAAATAAAATGCGGCCGTGAAGTATCTTAAACCCTCAGAAAACACCCCAGGCTTTGAGGCGAAAAAAACAAATTAAAATTCCTATGTCACTCCGAAATACCATAATCTCAAAGTTCGTCTTGCTCTCCGTGTAATGACTAAAGTTGCCATTCTATTTAGTTTTTTACCCTAGGATAATTCAAACCGAACAATTATAGCGGAGAAATCAAGGAGGATTCTTCCAGTTCTGCGTTACGATAATAGGCACAGCGGATAATCTCTCTGATGGCTCGTCACATTACTGATGTGTCTCGTTGAACATTTTTCCTGTATTTATTTTGCCTTGTTAAACTTAATGGCTGTGTTCATGAACTTTTTGCTGTGTTTATGAACTTTTGTGCTTTGTTTTTGCTCGTCTTCTTTGTTTCCATTGATCATTCATATTGCCATATGTCACTTGGGTATATGTTACACATACACATACAGTTGCCAAACGTTGACTAAAGTAGATCCTTGGTGGACAACCACTCTGTCAAAAGACATAACTTCTCCTACTGGTGTCGAGTTCTGGGTGCAGTTTGAGATTCCTTTTTTTTTTTGTCATAAGTAACTAATTACTACCTCAGATCCGAGAGAGAAAAATCGGGACTCGTATCTCTTTCATGCTGATTTAAGAAACTGTCCTTGAATTCTCAAGAAATAGCCAAGAAGTGGCTCGTTAAAGCGATAGATACAACTGCTCTTGGTATTCCCAGGAGTGAGAAAGAGGAATTAAGATATGCAGGATAAGCTTGTGGCTGTACCTCCCTGACTTGCTCCCCTTGTGGACTATATGTGCGAATCCCCACTAAATATTTTACCAATGCGTGCACTCACTTAAGCTACACAAACATTTATAGACATTTAGAAATAGATATGGAAAAGATATAAGTTTTAACAACTGTCGGATGGTTTGGGAAAATCTCAAAGAGATAGAGGAAAGCTAGAGTTCCTCTCTCCCAATGTGATCCTGCCCGTTATAATTTGTATAGCCTTCAATGGCTCAATAGAATGAGTCCATAAATAGAGTATAGGAGAGCCAAGGAAGTCCTCAAGGTGAACAAGGAAAAGATTTAATTGAATAATAATAATATTCTTGTGGAGTTTCCTTGCCACTTTGCTCTCAGCTATATAATTAATATCTAGGGTATATTAATTAATAACAGAAATGACGTAAACTCTCACGGAATTCTTGTAACACTCAAGAGTGGAAATGACACGTCTGTAACTATTTATTAATCAAAAGCTGGGGTTGGGGTTTGACCATTTTAATCCAAAAACAATTATCATTCAGTCCAAATGTATTTTGTATACTCATTAATCTCACAAATCTTCACTTGGTTTTGCAATAAACACCAACATGAACCCCATTTCCCCAGATGAACAAATACTATACATCTATCAGTGAAGTTATAATAATAATGAGTCTTGATCATGAACTCGAGCTTCTCCACTCCAAGGTGTTTTGGGACCCCATTTGAAAAATAGAGTTCTCTAGAATTAAATACAGTTGGTCCACTGTGGGAGTGCTATTCTGGATCAGGTATGTTGATAGTTGAGTTGTCTCTATAATTCCAGGTATAAGCCAAAATGCCCCTGATTTCCTCAAGGTGATACAGGTTTACCTAGGTTTTGTGGTTGCATGGCACTCTTGCCTGTAAGTTCTTTCAAAAAGAGGCTTCATCATCACTCCAGTTAGGAGCTCCCATTAAGAGGCATATCTGGATCTGGGTGGATCTAACCCCTACCTGAAATTCCAGCATCAAACATATAACTGCTGATATCATAAATGCATCTATATGATCATTAGAAATGGAAGAAGGTAAAAAAAAAAAACACACACACCCAAAGAAAATAAAGGAAAATAAATAATGGGAATTTTTACCCCAGAGAAAAATAAACAAGGGGGAAGAGGGTCTTAGTGTCCCCCAACAGTTATCAACCCCATAGCTGGTTCCTCTCCATCCAATCCTCCACTACGGGTGCTAAAGGTTTAGACTACCAGATAAGCAGTGTCATCGTCGCCCGTGCCTGTCCCCCATGGTCTCAAGGTTGAGTAATACCTTGATCGATTCGGAATTCGATAACCATGTTCACCATTCCCTTTGTACATAATTATTTTCCCTAGTTATCCCTCCATTTAAAAGAAATGGCCTCACAACTAAATGTCTTAAGTCATTCCCAATGAACGAATTCAGGAACTTACTAATAAAAGAACAAGTACATCAACAGGGTGTCTAAAACTGAAGATGGCAAAATCATAATAGAAAAAGACCAGATTCTACAGGTATGGACAGATTATGTGAAACACCTTTATGATGATAACAGAGACGAACAGTATGATATTAGATTTAATAATGAAGGACCGCCAATTTTGGAGATGGAGGTTCGAAATGTTCTTAAGCATATGAAAGCTGGCAAGGCCCCCGGTGCAGATAACATCACAACAGAAATGATTAAAGCTTTAGAAGAATTTGGAATAGATCAAGTCACCAGACTGCTGAACACATTATATGATACTGGAGATATACCTCCTGAATTATATAACTCTATATTTATTGCAATCCCAAAGAAATCAGGAACCTTGGAATGTGATCAACATAGAACAATTAGTATAATGAGTCACATCACAAAGATTTTGCTAAGAATTATCATGCAAAGAATGAGGAAGAAGATACAACCTGAAATAGGGGAAGAACAATGCGGGTTTGTAGAAGGAAAGGGTACAGTAAATGCTGTGTATATGCTGCGAACAGTTATTGAACGTGCTATAGAAGTAAACAAGGATATACATCTTTGCTTTATTGACTATACAAAGGCTTTTGATAGCGTTAGACATGTCAGCATGGTGGATATGCTTGCAGATCTACAAATTGATGGGAAAGACATTAGACTTATAAAAAACATATATTGGAAACAACAAGCTGCAATAAGGATTGATAATGAAGTGGGACAGTATCAGCCAATTAAGAGAGGTGTTAGGCAGGGATGTGTGATGTCTCCAGATCTTTTTTCCCTGTACAGTGAAAATATTTTCAGAAATGTAGAGGATATAAATGGAATCAGCATTGGAGGACGAAACATCAATAACATTAGATATGCAGATGATACAGTATTAATTGCAGACAATGCGCAGGACCTGCAACAATTAGTAGATGCGGTTGTTGTACACAGTGAGCAACTGGGGTTAGAATTAAATTGTAAAAAGACTCAGGTTATGGTCGTCACTAGGAAGGAAGAAGTGCCACAATGTAATATACAAGTAAATGGAAATATTCTTCAACAAGTGAATCGGTACAATTATCTTGGAACAGTTATAACATCTGATGGGAGATGCCTTGAAGAGATTAGAACAAGAATCGCCATGGCGAAAGTAGCCTTTAGCAAGATGAAAAACATTCTGACCAATAAAAAGATGTCAATTGAAACGAGAAAAAGAGTGTTGAGGGGATACATAGAGCCTGTTCTTTTGTATGGATGTGAAACTTGGACAATGAGCAGTCAAGCTGAAAAGCATCTGATGGCTGCAGAAATGTGGTTTCTGAGGAAAATGCAAAGAATACCATGGACAGACAGAAAAACCAATGACCAAGTACTACAGGAGACAAATGAACATCGTAGAACTGATTAGAGAAATTAGACGTAGACAGTCAAAATTTTTTGGACATGTTATGAGAAGAAATGGGTTGGAGAACTTAGTGACAACTGGCAAGATCGAGGGGAACAGACCAAGAGGAAGATCGAGAGGAAAATACCTGGATGGCTTGGCCACATGGCATAGACGAGACAGGAACACTGAGCTGATCCACGACACTGGTGATCGAGTGAAATGGCGAGTCATGACCGCCCACGCTTGAAATTGATTGATTGATTGAAATGCAATGAGTATTTACTTATAAACACTATAAGTACATTATAGTATCATCTCCTGTATAAAATTCAGGTAGGTTTTTCCCAATCAAATGCTTATACGAGGAGCATCTTCCCTCCTCTTCAACATGTAGGTATATGTCTTTACCTTACTAATCTATAAGATTTATCATCATCATCATATATCAAACACAATTCAAGAAACAAAACGATATAATTGTAAGATGAGTGATATGAAATAGAGAGCGGCGTCATGTGTAGAAGCACACTAAATTATCAATTAGTGCATGGGTACCACTATCGTCTTCTCCTCTTATAGACATTGCAATATGCATCAAATTGAATACTATCAAATGATTGATTGATTAATCATACTCATCATAGGTATGTCACTTCTCCTCACCAAATCCACAATCATTCATCATAAATCATAAACATACTTGCATGGATGATGAATAGGCATAACTATGTGACTCACAATCAATCAGTTAAAAGATAAATTTATATATTTAACACCGGTGAAGTCACAATTGAATCACCACATGAATGCTTCCATAGAACACACAGGTTTTTTATGATAACACATAGGGAACTAATTAAAATGAAATGTGACAATGTACTGTTTCTAAGATGAATTACACTAATTCCTCCTAACTAGTGATTGTCTCCTAATTTTGGTCTTGGCCTTCAATCTCTGAGCATTGTAGAGGCCGCCATCTGAGCGTGAGTGAATGTATATGCCACCATCCTGATCACGAAAGGCATATTTCAGTAGAAGTGAAAAGTATATTCCAAAGAGGGTGGGAGCTAGTACACAACCTTGCTTAACTCCACTCTTGATTTCAAACTCTTCAGAAGTTGCACCATTAAACTTGATTATACTCTTCATGCCTATGTGGAACGATTCCACAATGGACAGAAGAGTTGGTGGGCAGCCAATCTTCTTTAGTGCCTTGAACAGACCCTCACGACTGACCAAATCAAATGCCTTTGTGAGGTCGATGAAGGCAATAAACAGTGGTTGATTCTGTTCACGGCATTTTTCTTGCATTTGTCGCAATAGAATAACATATCAATGGTAGACCGGTTCTATGCAGCTCTTTTGTTCTCATGTACGAGTCGCAACGTCATCTATGCGATCATCTGCACACGTTGCGACATGAGGTATCTTGGAGAGACGGGCCTTCGTCTTGCGGACAGATTTAGACAACATTTATCCGATATCGACAGTGGTGCCAAGAAACCGGTACCCCTACACTTCAACAGTTCCGACCACTGTGGGGTTGCCGACATACGTGTTACGGCGATAAAATCGTGCACATCTCACGAACGCGATCGTAAGACATTGGAAAACCGTCTTATCTTCCAATTGGGTTCACTTTCCCCTCACGGCCTCAATGTCCAACACAGTTTTATTTAAATCCCCTACGCCCCTTATCCACAACCCCCCCCCCCTCCATCTCCGCTACCTTATAGTCAACTTCATAGCCAGTTATAAGTCCTTCGCAGGACGTGGGAGTCACCACCAGCAGTATCTCTGCTTTCTGTGACTTCTTGGTTGTTTTGCATGGGGTCGTTTCTCATTGCGTTCTGAACTACCGTCACTTGTGCTACCTTTTGATAGCAAACGATTGCTGGCCTGCACATATATTGCCCACAGCAGCGTTTCGAACTTGGCGGAATTGCGTACTGCATCCGTTACATCGCCTCAGAGTGACACATCCATATTTTTCCATTCGCTCTCCTGGGCGCACCCCGATCCCCCTAACGCGGGTTCCCTCACCGGTTGAATTAACCAATCACCGAGTTTCTGGCTGTACTGACCTTTAGGCAGTTGACCCCTTTAACACAACATCCGTTCCATTCCAGCCATGGATAGCCGTCTAAAGCTTGGACACAGATGAGTTGATATTTAGACATTCATGTAGTGTTGATCGTGTATTAGTTTAATCGATTTTTGTTTGTTTGTTTTGTGCTGACGAAGGCTTTGGCCGAAATGTTCATTGTTTTTTGTAGTTGTCTTTGGTAAAGCTCTCAACCTACTTCTCGTTTTTCAGTGATTCATTCATTTTTGTTTTGAAAAAGGGGTTTGTAAAACATAGGTCATTTCTGGTGCAATGCTCCAGCAGCCTTTACCCATTTTCATTCATGCGACCGATGTTGTATTTTCCAAGGCACACTGGCCACGAACTCGTGTCCTTGCCCACACGAGCATTGAAATCACTGAGAATATAAATGTAGTCGGATTTTGGAACTGCCTTGATCACGGAGTCTAACTCCTCATAGAACGAATTCTTCACATCATCAGAGGAATCGAGTGTCGGTGCATATGCAATAATAATGGTGGCAAAATCACAAGAGGCTGCCAAGCGCAGGGATAATAGTCTTTCATTTCCTCCTGCTGGAATTTCAATAATTCCTACTAGCGAATTCTTCATTGCAAAGCCCACACCGTGTTGCCCGCCCTCTACCCTTCCAAAAAAAAAGGTGTAATTGTTTTCCCTGAGTGACCCTTCCTCAGCGAGGCGAGTCTCCTGCAGGCCAGCAATATCAATGTTAAGACGATTGAGTTCGGCATCAATCACAGCCGTTTTTCTCACATCGTTAATATTGGTCAAGTCAGTGGAAAATCCTGGACACATGGTTCTCACGTTCCAGGTTGCAAGCCGTAGCTTGAGGTTTCTATTTTTCTTTTTATTAGTACCTGGTGCATTGGTTTTACAGCCTGCGATTCAGATTTTGTCCTAGCCCCAAGCACCCATTGAAGCAGGCAGGCTGTGGCGGATCAGCACCCAATTGGCCGGGGGCTGCCCAGCTTGAGGCGGGCGGTAGCTGATCAGTGACACCTGTAGGTGTCTCCCACCGTCAGAGGCAACGCGTGGCGCCCCATGTCTACGCCAACTGACAAGGGACTTATAACCCGTAACAGTTGCCTCTCGCTTTGATTCCGAGACCGGTTAAGACCAGGGATGGAGTTATTGCCTCTCCATAGCACAAAGCCTGGGCTAAAATATAGAGATCATGTGTTGCCCATGCAGCATGATCCCTCTCTCGGCCTGCCTAGTTCACTCCAGAGGAAAGGTAACACCTCTACATCTGGAACAAGACAAGCTGCAGAAGCTGCCGGATCAGCAAAGCAATGCTCTAACTGTCCGCCTGTCGGAGCTTCGATCCTAGACCAGCCGCCAACCAAGGCTTAGGGCCTGGTCTGCCCTGCCATGATATTTTGTCTTTAGGTTGCATTTCCTCGCACCAGGGTAAAGCTTGTACCCTCCCAATTGCGCTCTTCCACCCGAAGCCGTTGGCACAATGTGGGGTGTCGGGTTTGGTAAGCACCGCCCAACGTTCGGCGCTAATAGAAAGCAGGTAGTACCGTCTACTGTTATACGGTAGCTCAGTCATATCTGACTAAGACCTGACACCAAGACATAGCGAACGAGTAAATATACTTCATGTCCCTAAACCTAGGATAGACTTGTATAAAACAAGCTTAGCATACTCTGCCGCTCAGTTGTGGAACAATCTTCCACAAGAAATCAAAGACACCACCAATCATTATACATACATTCGCAACCTGTTTGAACACTACCTCAGTACAGACTACATACCCCCTTAAACAAAAACGAAAAAGACAATAATAATGGTAAATTATCTCAAACGACGACTAGCCAAAAAACATTCCCATATGTAAGGCACGGTACACCTTCCTTGGGTATTTATAATGCCCATGTTAAACATTGCCTCAGTGAGTCATTTGTTATTGATTATTTTTCATGCGTTATAATGCTATTGTTCTTTTGTTGTCAAAAATTTGCTTCATAAGTGATGTTGAATGAAAGAATGTATGAGAGGAAATAGAGAAGAAGGGGAGAATGTCAGACGGGCCTGTGTGCCCAATTCTTAGCCCTTTGAACATAAAGATTTTCGTTCGTTCGTTCGTTCTTTCCTTCTCTCTTTCTGTCACTATCACTTTCTCTTATTTTCTCTATTTATTTATCGCTCACTCTTTCTATCTATTTCATTCTGTCTCTCTCATTCTATATTTTTCCGCCTCTTCTTTCCATCTCTCACATTATTTCTATATCTCTCTATTCACTTCTCTCTTTTACTTGGCATCTCTCATTCTCTGTCTGTCTGTCTGTCTGTCTGTCTGTCTGTCTGTCTGTCTGTCTGTCTGTCTGTCTGTCTGTCTGTCTGTCTGTCTGTCTGTCTCACAATTTCAAATACCCCCACCCTTCCGCTGCTTCCATAAACCAGCCTCCTACCCAACCATTAAGTCTCCCTCCCCTCACTGTGAACTGTTCAATGGTCTCTGTGTCGCAAACGCCGCTCCCCAGCCAGCAGCGCTCAGCCAACACGGGTCCTAACTGAGTACTGTCTGGATGTTCATACGCCGGCACCGAGCGTTTTCTACATAGTACCTACCCAAAGTTGGTGTTGAATGTTTTGTTGGATTTCATGTCTCTCTGACGTTGCAGTTTGTGCTTACCAGGTAGGACACGCAGATACTTTTAGCACATAAAGATACAACATACCTCACACCCACAGAATACAACACACACACACAAACATATACACACACATAATTATATATATATATATATATATATATATATATATATATATATATATATATATATATATATATATATATATATATATATATATTATATATATATATATATATATATTCATTGGCACCTTGCCGTCTTGACAGACGATAGATTGTTACATTGTGTTTTTAAAAGGCATAATAACTACAACCCATGGCGGTAGCGAATGTTAAGGATAAGGCCAATTAGGCTGCAAGTGTTCGTCCACAGTGGATGCATGTGAACACATGGTCATTTACACCATCGTGCACCATCTTACGTCTCACACGCTCGGCGTGTGACTTATCTGCAATAATTTTATCTCCTTTGTATTTATTCCATTTCCGATATTTGCCCTCCATGCAACACGTTCAGCGGCAACCTGCTCCCGAGGCGCATTATCAATGCCTGTATCAATAATTTACCTCTTACACGCATCTTTGTATCGTAGTAGAGGCCGATCCTGATATCTCTTACCCATCTGTAATTCACCAAAAAAGATGTCCTTTGATATTCTACCATCATCCATCCTCCTAATATGTCCTATCCATCTAAGTCTACGAAGACTGAACATGGAACAAACTGTCACACAACCTGATCTTTCCAATACTTCAGTATTTGTGATTTTGTCTTGCCACTTAATACCAAGTATTCTTCGCAGACACCGCATATGAAAGCTGTTTAAATATACATGCATACCTACTTGCATACGGACAGTCAGAGAGACAGCCGAACAGACGGACAGGCATACTATCAGATGAGAACACTGGATATAAGGTGCAGATAACAACACCAGTTAGAAGGTCTCAGATGAGAACTCTGGATATAAGGTGCAGATAACAACACCAGTTAGGAGGTATTAGATGAGAACTCTGGATATAAGGTGCAGATAACAACACCAGTTAGAAGGTCTCAGATGAGAACTCTGGATATAAGGTGCAGATAACAACACCAGTTAGAAGATATTAGATGAGAGCTCTGGATATAAGGTGCAGATAACAACACCAGTTAGAAGGTATTAGATGAGAGCTCTGGATATAAGGTGCAGATAACAACACCAGTTAGAAGATATTAGATGAGAGCTCTGGATATAAGGTGCAGATAAACACCAAAAA
>JACEFZ010000855.1:0-5000 GCA_014155875.1 Cepaea nemoralis
GGGGCCGAAAAAAATTTCGGGAAAAAAAACCAAAAAAAACCCCCCCAAAAAAAAAAATCTGATCCACGACTCTGGTATCGAGCGAGAGGCGAAACCGACCATCAAAGCTTAACGACATGGCATATGATGATGATGTATATGATACATAAAGATGTACAGATACACAAACATGTACAGATACACACAAATTTACAGATACACAAATATTAATTGATCCAAAGATTTTTGGGCACAAAAAGACAGCAATATATAAGAGTAAATGAACAAAAGTTTCAGATATAAAAATTATATTATACCAAAGAAGTATATGATACACACATATATCAGATACACAAAGATTATATTATACACTAAGATGTATATGATATACACAGATATATATGATACACAAAGCTGTATATGATATGCACAGATATACAGATATATAAAGATGTACATATACACAAAGATATACAGATACACAAAAGATATACACATACACAAAAATGAACAGATTACATAAAGATGTATATGTTACATAAAGATGTATATGCTACACAAAGATGCAAAGATACCCAAAGATGTACAGATACACAAAGATGTATATGATAGCACAAAGATGTGATATGATACACAAATATGTACTTGATACACAAATATGTATATGATACACAAAGATCTATATGATACATACAGATGTATATGACACCCAAAGATGTACAGATACAGAAAGATGTATATGATACACAAAGATGTACGAGGGGAAGTCAATAAGTAAGTCACAAATTGCTGTACAAAAATGACTAAATATGATAACAACTTGAAACCAGTTTATTTTTATAGATACATTGTCCCTTTATTTCTGAAACAAAATTCCACCAACATTGATGCACTTATCCCATCGTTTTATCAGTCCTCCAAAACCAGCTGCATAGAACTGCGTGCTCTGTTTTCTAAACCACGTTTTCACTTCACATTCAACTTCGGCATCATTCGCGAAATGTCTCCCACCAAGGTGGGTTTTCAGTGGAGCAAAAAGATGGAAATCGCTAGGGATAAGTCGGGGCTGTAAGGTGGATGTTCCAGAACTTCTCACCTTAGTTGGTTAATTTTTTCCTGAGTTAATCGAGCCCTATGTGGTTTGGCTTTGTCATGAAGAAGCAACACTCCTCTAGTCAGCAGTCCTGGACGTTTTCTTCGAATTGCATCATGAAGCATCGATAGAACTTCACAGTAAGATTCAGAATTCACATAGACACCTTTCTTCTTGAAATTGGTTAAAAGCACTCCTTGACAATCCCAGAACACTGTCAGCATAACCTTCCCTGCTGATGGCGTAACCTTGAATTTTTGGATACAAGGCGAAGAAGGATGTTTCATTGCATTGAAGCACGCTTTAATTCGGGCTGATAGTGATGCCATGGCGAAAGTAGCCTTTAGCAAGATGAAAAACATTCTTACCAATAAAAAGATGTCAATTGAAACAAGAAAAAGAGTGTTGAGGGGATACATAGAGCCTGTTCTTTTGTATGGATGTGAAACTTGGATAATGAGCAGTCAAGCTGAAAAACATCTGATGGCTGCAGAAATGTGGTTTCTGAGGAAAATGCAAAGAATACCACGGTAAGACAGAAAAAACCAATGACCAAGTACTGCAGGAGACAAATGAACATCGTAAACTGATTAGATAAATTAGACGTAGACAGTCAAATCTTTTTGGACATGTTATGAGAAGAAATGGATTGGAGAACTTGGTGACAACTGGCAAGATCGAAGGGAACAGACCAAGAGGAAGACCGAGAGGAAATTACCTGGATGGCTTGGCCACATGGCATGGACGAGACAGGAACACTGACAAGACACTGGTGATCGAGTGAAATGGCGAGTCATGACCGCCCACGCTTTCCGGCATGGCACATGATTGATTGAGTGGTGCACCCATGAATTCGTCCCCTAGTAACAATCCTGTTCAGCATGTCTTCTCCTTCATCTTCGTATCGACAAAGATGATGCAAAGAGGGGCCAGATTGATTAATTTTGTGTTCCTCTTTCAATTGTCTGAGTACCCACCTTGAGCACACTTTCTTAAATTCCAATCGATCATGCATTATGCTGTATGCTGAACCATGTGAGCACCCAGATGCTACAGAATCTATCATTACTTGCCTGTCATCCTCTAACCATCTCCTCCATTCACTGCACGGATGCTTCTGTTGCAATCTCAACAGGACGACCAGACTGGATTTCATCAGCAATTTTAGAGTGTCCTTGAGAAAATTCTTCTACCAAGCATTGCACTGTTTTACGGGACAAACAATTGTCAGCATAAACAGGAAGCATTTCTTTTTGCCCAAACAATAAAAAAAAATAAAAACGCACAACAACACGTTGCTCTTTGGTTGTACACTCCGTAAGTACAGTCGCCATTTTGTTTATGCGCTGTGCATGCGAATGAGACTCCTAGCGCCACCTGAAGAACAGGAATATAAAGTTCGATGTTGCTGTCACTTAATGACATCTGTAGAAAACACCAACTACATTTACCTGCCATCCCACAGAACTGTGTGACTTTTTATTGACTCGCCCTCGAATATGATACACAAATATGTATATGATACACAAAGCTCTTTATGATTGACACCAGATTATATGATACACAAAGATGTATATGATACACAAGATGTATATGATACACAAATATGTATATGATATACAAAGATATTCAGATACACAAAGATGCATATGCTATACAAAGATGCTTATGATACAGTAAGATATATAGATACACAACAGTGCACGGATACACAGAAATGCAAAATAATCACAGATGCACACTCATTTCTACCCCCCTCCCCCAAAAAAAAAACATGCACAGATTCACAACGAATATAAATACACGAAAGCATCATAATTTTCAGGTTGTCTAATACGCTGTAAAATTCAAATAAATAAATAATATATATATATATAATATATATATATATAATATATATAATATTATATATATATATTATAATATATATATATATATAATATATATATATATATATATAATATATATATATATAAAGAATAAAAAAGTAAAGTAAAGAAATACTGAATCTATACATGATGCACAAAGTAAACAAACATTAAGAAAGTAGGCAGCACTAAGATCTCTGATAAATACTGAAATTAAGCAAAGCAAAACAATACACATAAAATGTGAAAATTCACAATTCCAATAATCATTGAGAGATTACATATCTCTAGATAATACGCCAGATGACAAAATAAAAAAAAAATACATTAAATCGAAACAATTTCCTATACAATCAAGACAAACTGATTCTTACAAACATTCTTTAAAGTAGACAGCTAAGGAATATCGCAATATAACCAAGGATAGACGCAACCAGAATTTGTAAGCGGGCAGTGTCTGATAAATGATATTAATAATTCTGTTCAATTGATTCTCGTGAGCCAACATTTTCTCTTTTCTGCGTTATATTCCTTTCTGGTTAGTAATGGAAAGAAAGAAGGACAACACAAAAGTGGAAACGGATTGGCCGAGAGGAAAACTCGAGGACACTTTGTCTATCAGCATGATGCAATCAGACATGCATGTAATTCTATAGTTGTGCAAATGTTGGGGTAGAAATATAGAGGAAAGATGGGGTCACAAACATATTAAGCAGGAAAAGATGGGTTTTGAGAGGGAAATAATATGACAGACACGTAATGTTTCAACTCTATAGATATGGCTGGAGATGTGGTTTTGGGGTGTGGGAAATGAATACAAAAGGAGGATGGGGGAGTGTGAGGGAGAATGTGTGTGAGTGCGCATGAGTATATGAGTGAGTGGGTGAATAAAAATAGGTTAATGGGTGAGTGAAAGAAAGAGTGAGTTAGAGCGTGAGTGAGTGAGTGAGTGAGTGAGTGAGTGAGTTAGTGAGTGAATCAGTTAGTCAGTCAGTCAGTCAGTCATACAGACAGTCAGTCAGTCAGTCTGTTAGCGAGTGAGTGACAGTAAGAAGAGCGGTGAAAGAGTGAGAGGAAGAAAGAATTCGAGAATGTGAGAGAGGATGGCTTTGGGGTGTGCGAAATGAATACAAGAGGAGGATGGAGAGTGTGGGGGAGAATGTGTATGATTGTGCCTGAGAGAGAAAAAAACAAAGAAAGAGCTGAGTTGAATCAAGAATCAACATCACAGCGCAGGAATAGTCCTATACGTGCACCGTCTTTATCTTCAACAGCCAGTGAAGAGTCCCAATACTAACGGTACCAGTTGTAGGAGAGAGAGAGAGAGAGAGAGAGAGAGAGAGAGAGAGAGATTTACTACTAAGAGAGAGAGAGAGAGAAAGAGAGAGATTTACTACTAAGAGAGAGCGAGAGAGAGAGAGAGAAAGAGAGAGATTTACTACCAAGAGAGAGAGAGAGAGAGAGAGAGAGAGAGAGAGAGAGATTTACTACTAAGAGAGAGAGAGAAAGAGAGAGATTTACTACTAAGAGAGAGAGAGAGAGAGAGAGAGAGAGAGAGAGAGAAAGAGAGAGATTTACTACTAAGAGAGAGAGATATTTACTACTAAGAGAGAGAGAGAGAGAGAGAGAGAGAGAGAGAAAGAGAGGGATTTACTACTAAGAGAGAGAGAGAGATTTACTACTAAGAGAGAGAGAGAGAAAGAGAGAGATTTACTACTAAGAGAGAGAGAGAGAGAGAGAGAGAGAGAGAGATTTACTACTAAGAAAGAGAGAGAGAGAGAGATTTACTACTAAGAGAGAGAGAGAGAGAGAGAGAGAGAGAGAGAGAGAGAGAGAGAGAGAGATTTACTACTAAGAGAGAGAGAGAGATTTACTACTAAGAGAGAGAGAGAGAGAGAGATTTAATACTAAGAGAGAGAGAGAGAGATTTACTACTAAGAGAGAGAGAGATTTACTACTAAGAGAGAGAGAGAGAGAGAGAGATTTACTACTAAGAGAGAGAGAGAGAGAGAGAGAAAGAGAGAGATTTACTACTACTACGAGAGAGAGAGAGATTTACT
>JACEFZ010000855.1:10000-13226 GCA_014155875.1 Cepaea nemoralis
TTGCGACTCCATTGTTTATTTATACCCTCTGAAAATATTGAACTCATTGTACTCCCCTACACCCTTCGGGCATTTTCTGGGAAGCTCCAGAGACGGGAGCGGTCACTCCGCCCAGCTTATCCATGGTTCAAGTTAGTACATGCACCTAGGATAGTTTGCCCAAACATGTTAGATTTCCGTGCAAAATAACTCAGACTAATTAAAAGTAAATAGGCAAAGACAACCGTCAGCAGACATATCCTCCCGCTAGTTTAGCAAGCCTGCACGTTCCACCAGTCTACCAGATGGACGGCTTTTCTGTAGTTGATGTAATAATTGATCAGCGAAACACTGAAGCAACATTCGTCTTAATTACTATCTTTCAGCTCTGAATCAGCTGGGAGTTTTCGTGGCGTAGTGGGTACGCCGACTGCCTTGCAATCCGAAGGTTGTGGGTTTGATTTCGGCCTACCTTATTCGGTTTACGAATGCAATTTTTTTTCGCGGAGATTCGGAAAATCCATGTTCACACCACGAGATCATCTGGTAGTGGATTCGACGTCCAACCTTCTCGGATAAGGGCGAAAGATTCGGAGACCACGTGTTCAGCACGCTACAACAGCCTTGCCCCTTGGAAATCGGAATGGGCAGGCTGTAAAAGCCGCAGGCCCATGCAAAATGTCAAAATTAGAAAAGATACGCGTGTAAAATGTGTGTGCTTCTGCTATACACACATTTCTATCCTCGCCTTACAAGGGAATTCGTGCACGGTGTTGAGATTTTCCTGTTGTGAGTAATGGGAGGAGAACTTATAGGAGATATCGCAAGAGGTCGGGTACAAAACACACTAAGATCCATATTTGGAGTCGATGTTTACTAGTACAAGAGTTCATTACCAGAAGTAGGTGTTGTGGGTGGCAACAGAATTGTTTCTTTGTTCTTGGTGTTAAGAATGGAAATCAGTGCCAGGGCTGTCCTTGGGACATAATTTACAGTGCGTGGTAATTTATGCATGTCCCATCCCATGCCGTCCCATGGGATTCCCAGGGGAATAACATTCTCATGGTCAAGCCTGGCAGGATACACTATTCAAAAACCTCCCCCCCCCCCATGGCCATGCTTGGTTCAAATCACAGCACTTTGGGCAAATGCATAGGTGCTTCGTCTCTCCCAGCCGATTTCTAAGATATAGATGTTCATCGTATTAGTAACTTACTGGTTGTATGCAAGTTGGATGAGTCCCTTCGTTCATTATTACTTATCGGAACCATTCGTAGCTTCACACTCAGAACTGCATCTTTCTCTCTCTCTCTCTCTCTCTCTCTCTCTCTCTCTCTCTCTCTCTCTCTCTCTCTCTCTCTCTCTTTCTCTCTCTCTTTCTCTCTCTTCTCTCTCTCTTTCTCTCTCTCTCTCTCTTTCTCTCTCTCTTTCTCTCTCTCTCTCTTTCTCTCTCTCTCTTTCTCTCTCTCTCTCTCTCTCTCTCTCTCTCTCTCTCTCTCTCTCTCTCTCCCGCACCACAGTAAGCCATCACTACGATCGAAACCTAAGTCCACACATAAAAGACGCGGCCTTGTCTCAAGTGTTAGTCCCTCCACGGACAGGTACAATCAATAGGTCAAGTGGACCCTGGCCAGCAAATTTGATGAAACCCTGGCCAGTAGACATTCGTGATCAAGAGCAAGAGAGATGTTACCCTCAGCAAATGTCAGTCGATGTAGTCATCAGAACCGGCTTACTCAAACAACAGGGCGTCTGATATATGCGGAAGGGGTCCCCCAGTGCAATCCTGTATTATGAGTAGTGGGTTAGGTGGTAACTGATTAGCATTTCAGGATTGACCTCTAAGGATTGACCCCAATCCTTAGGATTAGGGGTTAGGGGTAGGGGTTAGGGTTAGGGGTTAGGGGTTAGGGTTAGGGGTTAGGGGTTAGGGTTAGGGGTTAGGGTTTTTGTCTTCTCCTAACTAATTATACTTTCTGGATTGACTTCGCTGGATTTCCCCCAATCCAGCTCGGGACCAGGGCGATTTGGGTAGGGTAGGTACTTAGGTCATATGTAAGGGTGATAATTATAATAAAAGAGCTGTTTTCTAAGGGCAGATAACTGAGTGTGTGTATAATATTTTAAATAATTGTTACAAATAAAATAAAATTAAACAACAACCAAAGGCGCGCGGGGCGGGCGCGAGCGAGCGCAGGGGCGGTCGCGTGGATGGGTTTGAACCCAGTACAGTGTCTTGTAGTAACTAATTGGCTGGTCATTGCTGAGTGACCACAAGGCCGGTCAGTGACGAGTGTGGGGGGTGGGGCTAGACGGTTCGAACCCTCGAGGCGCACCGGGTGTGATATGAAAATTGTAATAAGTAAATAGGTAAATATGGCGTGTATATGAGCTGTAGTGGGTCGTAGTGGCTTATAAAACTATCATCATATAGATTACACCTCTTCAAATGAAAACCTTAAAAAAGTAAAGATGGCCTGTAGTAACGGTTGTAAGGTAGCGTGGCTTCGTGGTATTCGTTGTTAAGGGGTGGTTGAGTAGCCGAATAGTTAGTTAACTGCTTCGGAACACTATCATCAAGTAGATTACACCTCTTCAAATGAAAACCTTAAAAAAGTAAATATTGCCAGTATTAACGGTTGTAAGGGTCTGGCTTCGTGGTATTCGTTGTTAAGGGGTTGGTGAGTGGTGATGTACCTATATAACAGCTCCCGAACACTACCATCATATTGGTTACAACTCTTCAAATGAAAACCTTAAAAAGTAAAGATGGTCGATAGTAAATGTTGTAAGGGGGCGTGGCTTCGTGGTATTCGTTGTTAAGGGGTTGGTGAGCGGAGAAGTAGCTAAAGAAGTGCTTCTGGACATTTCAAAGGGATGGGCGAGTGGCGAAGTGGCTAAGTAAATGCGTCGGTTCCTTGCTAAGAGACAGAGGAGTCGCTAGATAAAGGCTCCAGGTCGTTGTTAAGGGGCAGGTGGGTGTAAAAATAGCTAGATAACTGCTTCTGATCCTTGTTAAGAGGTGGGCGAGGGACGGAGTGGTTAGATAATTACGCCCGTTCCTTGGTAAGAGCTAGGGTGATCGAGTGGATAAGTGGGTAAATAAAGGCATGGAGGTCTACCACTGGCACATTCAACGCATAATGGCGGCGTCGGTCGTCAGAAGACCTAGGATAGTTTCATTATATGTCTATTGTAAATGCGCGTTTTTTTTGGGGGTTTTTGTTTTCAAAAAAAGGACCTTTTT
>JACEFZ010000856.1:0-130000 GCA_014155875.1 Cepaea nemoralis
CTGTATAACATTTTTGTTTCAGTTTATTAGTTTTAGTTTTTTAGTCGATTGGGAGTCGACATCACGGCACACAGGGTGCAACCCATTAGTGCTCCGTTCTCCTCCTAACTCAAACCTGAGTCGTGGAGAAACTCAGCTCAGTGCACGAACTCCGTAGCACCGGCGAGGATCCTGAAATACTTTGGGTAGATTTTTAACTCGTAATTTTGCCCGGGCAGCACCGTTAGGCTACTCTTTTTCGATTTCCAACTGCCAAGGGATTTTTTACGTGCGCGACAATACACACGGGCGTCCGATTTCTACACAGAGACCAGGGGAATTACTAGAAGTCCACGAGAAAAAATCCCGGTCATCACCGGGGCTTGAACCCGGGACCTCCAGCACTCGAGGTGGACACCATACCTCGAGACCACGCAGCCTTTCTATCTTTAAGAATATCTGTTTTCTATCCGTATCTTTAAGAATAGTTATTTTATTAAATCCATCTCATCTCTTTCATATCTACATCTATTTTAACCTCTACTATAAAATGTGTACCTCTTACTCAGTACTGTAAGCTTGTTATATAATGTATAATGGTTATATAAACACTTTTATTAATTCAAATGATAGGTTTGAACTCTGGCCCTGTGGTTGCTGGTGTAGTTGGCAACACCATGCCACGTTATTGCCTGTTTGGTAATACAGTAAACCTGGCATCTCGAATGGAATCCCAGGGATTGCGTAAGTTGACCCACTGTGGTTGCTGTTCATTAACTATTGACCCATTGTGGTCGCTGTTCATTAACTACTGACTAAGTAGTGCACTACTTTGTGTCACTTTATATTGTTTACATTAATTACTGACCCATTATAGTTATTGAACATTAACTATTGACCCATTGTGGGGTTGTACATTAACTATTGACCCATTGTGGTCGCTGTTCATTAACTATGGACCCATTGTGGTTGTTGTACATTAACTATTGACCCATTGTGGTTGATGTTTTTTTTTAATGTTGCATTTCCCTTAGAGGACGTTGCAGTCAACACCAGCATTTTTCAGCTGCTGTTATGTACTAGACAAGTTTTTTCGTTCAGTAGTTTGCCATTGTTTTCTGAACGACCGGCTCACATACCCCCGTAAGTTATCAGCGCGGCGCGATCTGCTGTCGAATCTCACGCAGCTGTTTTCCCCGCGTGGATATACGGGATTACGAACAATGTCGTTAAACCTTGCCCAGGGAGACCGGCTGATGGTTGATGTACATCAACTATATACCTACAGTGGTTGTTGTACATCAACTATTAGAAACCCACAAACCATTTCAAGTGACATGAACCCCAACCCACATCTACAGATGTATGTGATGATTAATATAAAAGTAAAGGATGCTTTTCACGCGTGGTGCTGCATCCACATTTTCATAGATCAATCGGCACTCAGTGGATCTGATAATTAAACAGCATTTAATTGTGTTTATTACTAAAATGTGTGTACATTTTCTGGTAACCTGTACTTCTTCTTTCTTTTCGTTTCATTCCGGAGTGTTTTTTTCAGATGTGATTGCGGTGTGCGGATAGGCACCCTTTGGTTTGAAAACCCTTAGGTCACACATCCTGCTTTCGCGTGCATTTTTTACCGGTTAGCAATCCTGGGAACTCTCACTTTTGTGGGTACCGTCCACATCCCAGCTTGGTCAAGTTCGACGTTCGAGGACTTCGGTCCATCCCCTCAGAGAATGAAGGCACATCCATAGCATTTTCCCCGCCATCCGAGGTTGCTTCCATAGTTTGCAGGGCCGACACTAGCGCCCTGATCCTTTGGCTCACCGAGGGAATGGGGTCACTCCCTGGCTCATGGCTGCTTTAATTCCTCACTTTCAGATATATTGGGCTTTTCGTTCGCCCCGGGCCGTTCCCGCACGAGGAGGGGGGGGGAACCAGACAGGTCCTGCAGAAGGTTTAACTCAGCGATGTTTTCGCACATGTGCTTGTCGTTCGGCCCGCAGAGCTGTTCCAGCACGACAAGCCATTCGAAAACTACCTAGTAGAGCTGTTCCGAACAAGAGCGGCATTTCGAAACTAGGTTACTCAGAGCTGTTCCTATCAACGGGAGACATTCGGAACGAGACATTTCACTCGGACGTAATGCGTAGTGTCAATTTCAGTTTGCCCCCGTAGGACGACACTTTCCGACTTCCGGCGGGCATTTTTTTTTAGTGAGGTTAGCCTTCCTCTGGTTTCGAGACACGTTAGACTGTTGTAATGGTCGCCCAATCTGCAGCTGGTAAGATAGAACGTCAACGATATCGTGGGTCTGTGCCCTCAGGAAGTCAAGGGGGCAGACCATGGGCATTATCTCGCTATCCAAGGAGGCTTTCCATAATTTGCCGAGCCGGCACATGATTTGCTGCGAGGACTGGGCTCACCCAAAAGGAGTTGTTCCACTCCTCTCATCGCTGCTTTAAGTTCCTCACTTCCATGTGTTGGTCATCCCACTTGCCACCATCGCTCACAAGTCAGCACAACCAGGGAGCCGTCAACTGCGAGTGACATCCACTCGGTAGCTTTTTGCTTGTGACTTCAGACCACGCAATAGGGTTGCTGGCTCGCCTGTAGCTTTCCATTTCGGCGTGGTTGATGAGACAATTCTTCCACTTTTTGTCTACACTCTCTATGATTAGATAACAAGACAGTTTTCCGTACCTTCGACTGGGGCACTTTTCTGACTTTTTTGCTGTACTCTCTCACGAGGTAGGCTACGATGTGCTGCCGGGCTCAGCACCGTTACCTTCGTGCAGGCATTGAAGCGGGAAACGGGCCAGGCCCTTCATCCGGGAATCTCTCATATATCCCCCCAGGCTGCAGAGCCGTTCGACATTTATCAGACCTGAGCATGTAGTTGTCAGTATCCATGGTTTCTATTTTCCGGTAGGACGGGTAATCGGCTGTCTCTCAATCCGAGGGTTTTTTGGGCTTATAGTGCGTTCTCCGCACCCTCGGACAGTGAACCTTAATAGTTTTCCCGGTAACTGTGGTATCGGGCCTGGCTTCTCAGATCGAGGGTTTGTGGCTTATAGGCGTTTTCAGCCCACAGCCCGCGACAGGAGCCTTCAAAGAGTTTTGTCCGGACCAAAACTGTCTGCCTTCGTGCACCTTTGTAAACTTTGGAACTGTTATCCTCATTCCTATACCTGCAGATCAGCAGTTGTGTCTCTCTTAGTCTGGTCCCTTCCCATAAGCTGTCCCGATATGTAGTTTTTTCAATCCTCGGCAAAGCCAATATGGGGTCGATGGGACACGCAAAGCCTCCCCCCACGTTCAAGGTGGAGACACATCGGGGGAGGTAACCTGTACTATTACTAGCAACTGAATTGCCATATTTCTATATCGCTTCTCGGGCCTTTTTGGCTAAGATCAAAGTGCATTTGCTGCCCCCCTCACACCTTCCAGTAGTGCACCTGGTCTGGTTGGAGGCCGGGATGATCAAATCTCTTTACATATCCTCACATTAATTGTGGGCCTGGTGGACCACTGTGGGCTATGGGAAAAAAATCTGCACTTGATCTTGCCAGGGGCCAGGATGATCACCCAATACAACCGACACACAGGGAGGCGGGGACAAAATGGGGCGGCTCTGGCCCCCTTGGGGACCGTGAGCCCTTCTAACAAAAAAAATAAATTACCTAGTGTAGAACATTATCACTGCTCATTTATGGTGCCTGTGCTATACTTAACATGCTTCTATAAAACCGTATTTTTGTGGCCTGAATGGGTTTTCTGTCTGTTTTTAATCATCCATGATTTACAATCGTTTATTAAAATTGGTTTCATGCAAGGCTGAAAACTGTTGCTGTAAAAAGCAAGCACAATGAAAGGAAGAAATGCTGTTTCTTAGTCTCCATCATCATTCTCGTCATGCGAGAGGTGCTTTGCAGAACCCCGCTTTCATCATGGACCAGCCAGAAAGGCTCTCAGTCTTTCACGAATTCCTCTGCCTCATGCATTTATCATGCCAGAGTGTCTTTGACGTCCTGCGTCTTCCTTCATGAAAACAAAACATTGTAGTTTGTGCTTGTTGCTTTTGTGTACGAGCATTTACTTCTTGTTTTTCAGCGCTGTCTTAACATAGACCTTTATTTCATTGTATACTCACATGCTTGGGTTATTGAATTTATGTTTGGAGTTCAGCGTGCCGAATGTATAAGATCACTCGCTCTTAAATTTCTTGTGTGCTGGTGCCGAAATAGCTGGTTTGATCCCTACACAGGTCAGTTGGATAAAATATTGACTTTTCGTCCTTGACATGTGGACGTAAATTACAAGTACCTCAGAAGTCTGAGTGGGGTCGTCTGATTGTGCGGGACACTGGTAATATGGAAGGCTAATCCACACACAAAAATAGGCACAATGCAATAGAAGTAGTAGCACATTTATAGACTTCGCTTGAGTTCAAAGGCGTGTGAACTTTTAAAAAAAAAATTAACAAAGAATGTATGATTGAATTGTACTTTTTTTCATGTTACAGCGCAAAAAATTCAAGTCAGTTTTTTCACTCACGAAATACTCAAAACTAACCCAGATTTTATCATGGAGGCTCGAGGACTGGTGGAAGTGAAGGTCAGTATGAAAATATTAAAAGTTAGTTGCATATCCTCTATAAGACGTCGCAGTCAACCCCAGCATTGTTGGCTATTTGTGATCTCAGACAGCAGACCGCCTTGCGTTGGTTTTTATGAAATGGTATGGGTGCCGGTCGTTCAGAAAACTATGACAATCTACTGAACGTAAACTTGTCAAGGAATCACCAACAGCCACAAAATTATGGGGTTGACTCCTAGGTCCTGTAAAGGATATGCAACTAACTTAACTTTAACTGTATCTCATCTATATGTGATTCGGGCATGGATATAACTTATAAGTCCTTGAACCATCATTTAAAAGGTATGCTCAAATAGAAATAATATGTCTCTGGGGTACTAACGAAATTCTTTTTTAAAAAATTGAATCGGTACAACTATCTCAGAACAGTTACAACTTCTTATGGGAAGTGCCTTGTAGAGATTAGTACAAGAATCGCAATAGCAAAGGTAGCCTTTTGCTAGATGGTAAACATAATGACCATAATGACCCATAAAAAGCTCTTAAATGCAAATGAGAGAAAAAAGATGTTGCAATGCTACAAAGAGCATACTGTCATATGCATGTGAGACATAGACGACAAACAGACCAGCTGAGAAACATCTAATGTGGAAATGTGGTATGTGAGGGCAATGCAAAGATCACCATGGATGGAAAGAAAAACAAATGAGCATGTCCTGTAGGAAACTAATGAAACCCATAATCTTATTAGAAAAATTAGAATCATTTAGATTCAAGATGTTTTGGGCACTACGAGGAGAAAAAAGTTAAAAACTTAGAGACAGTTGGCGAGAATTATGGGAAAAGAGCAAGGGGCAGGCAGAGAGATAATATAAGGATAGTTTGTGCACGTGGCATAATCGGGGCGAGAAGACAGATCTCATGCAAGACTGGTGACCGTGTGAGATGGTGAGCAATGACCACCCACGTTTATCGGCATGGCACATTATGATGATGGTACTCACTGCCAGGGACGTGCAGTGGGTTAAGAGTTTAAACAAGCAAAGGACAGCAAATCTGAGTTGTACTCACTAGTTGCCTGATTGGACATGTATATGAAGGTAGAGTGCGATGTGGTCCACAACATGTATGTAAGGACGGAGCAGGGGGATAGACTAAGGTTAGTCATTTTAATTGAGTACGCAGTCACCACTCACGTTTGGTTGGCGTAAGCTCCTGTGAGCCCATCACTCCAAGTTGAGGTTGACGTTTACCTGATCGTGAGTTGTGAAGCTACCATGTAATTCTGTATAATGATCAGAAATTGTGGATTAAAGATGTTAGGCACCAAACTGTTGTGTCTCATTAAGTATTCAGTGCCTCATAGTTGCTGTTGTTACGCAAGATCTTGTTCATTAACCCTTATGTACAAGAGTTGTATTTGAACTGTTTTCACCCTTTGACACCCACAAGAGTTACCTTCACAGTTTTCCAATCTTAAGGGTGGTCTCACACTTCCAGGAAATTCAGAAAGCCATCAAAATTTACAGTTTACCTGACCAGCCATTTGCTTTATCATCTTTGGTGCCAGACTGTTATGTCCGGCCGCTTTGTCCACATTGCTGCTTTCAGTTCCTCCATTTCCCAGAAAGGCTAGACCGGTCAACAAGGGTCAACACCCAAAGAAGACAGGTGTGGCGGCCAAAAGGAGCAAATATCGCAGGTTTGTTGTACACAGACACAACGCAGTTATACCAAAAACAAACATGTTGGATTAACGTGGATTTTTTTCCTCTTGTGTGATTGTAACAGCAATTTCTCACATGTGTCTCAAATTCCTCGGACTGGGATAGTAGCTAACAACGAATGCCTGAAAGAGGCTAATGAAACTAGAACATTATATAAAACAATAGGAAAGTGGCAAACAACTTTTTTTGCTCATGTGATGAGAAGAGAGGCATTGGAGAATATCGTGACAACTGGAAAGATCGATGGGAAGAGAGGTAGAGGCAGACCAAGAGAAATGATGCTGGATGGATTGCGACGTGGCATGGAGGAATATCAACGGTAGAGTTGATCCCTAAAACCAAAGACCGAGATGTGTGGAGAGTCATGAACGCCTACGCCAGTCGACATGGCACTTGATGATGTCTTCTGTCTGCACAGTGGGACTCTCAGAAGTTGTCGTTGTTATCTGCCCTTTAATTCCTTTGGAGCTCTGAGTAATGGACTTTGTTTGTTGTTCATAAATTTCAAAAGGTACCATGCTTTTCAAGAAGCCGCGGTAGCAGTGTGACTAACATACTTGCCTGCCGTCTCGGTGGCCATGTGTTCCATCCCCAATCGGGGTGGACTCCCGGGTCAGACTAGCCTAAATTTTCTTCTTTTTTTTTTCTTTTCTTCATTTGCCACATACCCCCTTTTGATGCATAGATTCTCAAGCAACTCACTTCAAGCACCCCCATGTGTTATGACTTCAGTTAGTTGCATATCCTTTACAGGACTTTGCAGTCAACACCAGCAGTTTTTGCTGTTGCTATCCCATACAGCTCTGCCCATGTCCTCCCCATATTATTCGTTTCTGTTTTACAACATAAAGTCTCTTAGCGCGCGCGCGCACGCACACACACACATACACTGGCATCTTACGTCTTGACAGACGATAGTTTGTTACAGTGTGCATCTAACAAGGCACAATAACTACAACCCATCGTGGTAGTGAATGTTGTATCTCTCCATAGTTCAAATCCTGGACTGAATTGTCGAGACCATGTACAGACTTTATAACATTTAATATAGAGGCTGAACACTTGTGGATTTCGTCTGAAGTGTCGCATAAAGCATGGACTCCATAGCTGTAGCAACGACCCCCAGGAATCTCACACCAAGTATGAACTCCATAGCACTAGCAAAGACCCCCAGGGGTCTCGCACAAACATGAACTCCATAGCTCTAGCAACGACCCCCTGGGGTTTCGCACAAAGCATGAACTCCATAGCTCTAGTAACGACCCCCTGGAGTCTCGCACAAACACTGCCCTTGAGAACTGAATGACAGAGTCGTGACTGATAAAGTGTCATGGGATGATTAATCGTCGTAAATGACTTTCCGTATTTGCCAGTAGTTTTCCCACATGCAACCCCCTTTAATTTGTGATATAATACAACATGCCTGCTACCATAGTAACAACTTTTAAGCCATAACTGTGACACACCCCTACTTCCCATTTTCTGACATCCATGTTTGTTTGGTCCAACGTACTTTTTGTTTAGCACTGAATCTGTTAAAACTCCCCCGATGTGTCTCCACCTTGCCGTGGTGGGGGAGCTTGAGTGTCCCGTTGACCCCATGTGCTTGCCGATGGGTGAAAACTACATATCGGACAGCGTATGGGATAGGGACCAGACTAAGAGAGACACAACCTGCTGCTCTGCAGGAGACTGAGGATAGCAGTCAAAAGTTTAAATCAGGCGCATGAAGGCAGTTCTTGTTTCGGACAATACTCAAAGGCTCTCTGTCGAGGGTTTAGGCTGAACGCCTCTAAGCCACAGACCCTCGGATCTGAGAGTCGGGCCGATATCCACCTACCGAAAAATTGGAATCGAGATACTGAGCAAGCTACATGCCCAGTTCTGACACTTGGTTGAAGGCTCTCAGCTGAGGGATATGTTGGATTTCCGGATGAGATGGCCTGGCCGTTTCTCACTGACTGCTGCACGAAGGTAAGGTGCTGAGCCGGCAGCACATGTAGCCTACCTCGTGAGCGAGTACAAAAAGTCAGTAAAATGCCCCAGTCGAAGAAAATGGTTACGAAAACTGTCTGTATCTAACTCATAGAGAGTGTAGATAAAAGTGGAGAATCGTCTCAATAACGCGAAATGGAACGCACGGCGAGCGAACCTATTGCGTGGTCCAAAGTCAAAAGCAAATGCTTACCGAGTGGATGTCGCCCGCAGTCTGACCGCCCCTGGAGCTCACTTGAGCGACCAGTGGCAAGCGAGATGCCCAATACATGGAAGTGAGGAACTAAAGCAGCCATGAGCAGGACGTGGCAACTCCTCGGGTGAGCCCAGTCCTCGGAGCAATATGTGCCGGCTCTGCAATTATGGAAGCCTCCTTGGATAGCGAGGGACTGCCCATTGTCTGCCCCTGCCTTCCCTTGAGGGCCGACCGCGATGTCGTTGGTCGTTCTATCTTGACCAGCTGAGATGTGGGCGACATCACAACAGTCTAACGTGCCTCGAAATCAGAGGAAGGTTAACCTCATTAAAAAATGCCCGCCGGAAGTCGGAAGTGTCGTCCTACGGGTGGCAAACTAAAAATTGACATTACGCAATTACGTCCGAGTGAAATATCTCGTCCGAATGTCTCTCGTGCTAGGAACAGCTCTGACTACCTAGTTTCCGAATGCCGCTCTTGTTCGGAACAGCTCTGACTAGGTAGTTTTCCGAATGTCCGCCGTGCCTGGAACAGCTCTGATGGGTACAGGGACAAGCACATGTCCGAAAACTCGCTTAGTGGAAACCAACCGCAGAGCTGACTGGTTTGTGCAGGAACGGCCCAGGGCGAGCGAAATGCCCAATATATTAAATAAGGAATTAAAACAGCCATGAGCAGGACGTGACGATTCCCTCGGTAAACCCAGCACCAGAGCGTTATGTGCCGGCTCTGCAATTATGGAAGCCACCCAGGATGGCGGAAAATGCTATGGACTGTCCCTGCCTTCACTTGAGGGATGACCGTGTAGTCTTCGACTGTTCCAACTTGACCAGCTGAGATGTGGACCGTACCACAAAAGTGAGAGTCTCCCAGGATTGCTAACCTGGTCAAAAATGCACGCTAAAAGTCGGATGTGTTGGCCTGAGGGTTTCGACCCGAGGGTGCCTAACCAGACACACCGCAATCACATCTGAAAAAAATCACTCCGGATGAACGCAAAGAAGAAGAATCTGTTAAAACAAACCCGCGACCTTGTGAGCACGAGACACATGGCGCAGCCACTCCGACACACGGAGCTGGCAGTTTGGTGCTCAGCTTAATATCCTTTTACTGTGTCACAAATGCCCTAGTGTCTAATAAGACGTTTATCTAATGTAATTTGTCTCGAACTCATTCTACAATGATTACCTACATTTGAGAATTGAAAGGCACTGGGGAAGAGGACTGGTCACATCACATCAAAAGTGGCATAACCACTTTCCCTCAGAAACCTCCAGTGGATTTATTTATTTATTTATTTATTTATTTATTTTTGCGTTCGCTCGCTCTGAACTCTTGCGTAGTCCATACACGTGCACTAGACTGAATTTTGCTTGTGAATTAGATGTCCCTATTACCAGTGTCCCTCGCCATCAGGTGAACCCACTCCGACTTCAGAGGTACTTGTAATTTATGCCCCAGCGTCAGGGATGAGAAGTCAACATTTTAGTCCAACTGACCAGTGTCAGGGTTGAACCCGCTAACTCGACATTAGCACAACGGATGTTTAGGAATGAGCGCTCTTATCTTTTCAGCATTTTAACCTCGATAAAGCGATACATAAACAGACAACAATATTTGAGAATATTTCTGAACCACACCATGTTACTGTAGAATTATTCACTTTCATTCCAAGGGAAAAGGCAAGATGCCTACCTACTGGTTACTTGGCCGAAAAAGTTCACAGGTCGGCAATCAAGAGAATAAGGTCAACTCAAAGTCATCTTCACCTGCAATTTCTAATGAGAGGGAAGTTGATGGTGGTGATGGAGACGTGACCAGGCAGCGTACTGCAAGGCCTACTGATTGTGTTGTTGGGAACCCTGAAATGCCAGATAACAATTCTGGGGTTACAGATTCGACAAGCTGTAAGCCTCTGTCTTGTTAAGTATATTTATTTGTTTATTGTATTATTGTAACATACATCAGGCATGTCTGGTCAGTTATCATATTGTAATTATAACATTACATGGCATTTTTTTATGTGAACCTTATTTATTAACTATATTTCTTAACGATATTTATTAACTATACGCCAGTGGGGAATTCATCCACAAAGGGGTACATGCGAATGAGAATGAACAGAGTAACACACTTTAGTTTAGGATGGTTAAGAATTAAGAGTATGCTGCACACACATACATGTTAAAATTATGCCATTTGTTTTAGCTACTGTGCCATAAAGATTGCATGTTAATGTATAAATAAATAAACGAACGTGGATAATTTTACATTGACACATACACTGCACAAACTGACAATCTAATGTGTGTGTGTGTGTCCGCATGTGCCAGTCTGTGTGCATGCGTGTGTATGTGTGTGCGAGAGAGAGAGAGAGAGAGGGGGGGGGGGGGGGGGGGGGGGAAGATATCAGCCTAGGGGAGCTTCAATATTAACCCAGTCAAATTTCAAAACCCCGGACAAGTGATGCTTCACAACCCCAGCCCAAAGAGGTTAAAGGGTTAATGGTAAGAGGAAACATTGCACCTGTGAATCAAATGATGGAATCATATAATGAACCCCAGCCTCAAAAAGCTTCAACTAACCCCCTTCCTTAATACCCTTCCCCCCCCCCCCCCACATCCTCTTTATCGGTGCATTGATGCTTCAAAACCATGCATGAAATTATCACCTTCATAATGATTTCAGTGTATCATCATCATCATCATCATCATCATCATCATCATCCAGTGCCTTGCCGGCTGGCGTGGACGACCATGCCTCTCCACAAATCATGATCTCCGACATCATGGATCACTTCGTGTGTTGACTCCCTTCCGTACCATGACACAAGACTGTCAATAATCTTTTCACGCTGTCTTCCTCTATCTCTTTTTCCGCAAATCTTTCCGGTTGTCACAACATGCGGCTCCAAATGTTGATGTATGTAGCCGGGGGCGGGGTTGGGGTGAGCGCCCAACCTTGCATAAATACCCAAATGGCTCGTGCATTCATCACCTATGTAGCAAAAGTCCAACTCCATGCCCTCTCGTGGCGAAACTGTTTTAACTAACAGGAGAAGGAGCGGCGGAGAGTCACTGGCGACGAGAAATAACCAAATCAAATCAAATCAAATCAAATCAACTTTATTAGGGTCACAAATTGGGCGCGCAGGCCCGTCTTATATTCGGCCCTTCCAATCACTCGTCTTTCGTTCATCAAGAGCATTATACATTTACATAGGAAGAAAAATAAACATTGTGAAATGAATGTTGTAAACATAACAAGGCAAATTACCATGTTATGAGGCCCATCTCCCACGTACCCATACATCACCCCACCCACACACACACCCCCACCTACCCACACACACGCACACCAAGGGACACATACATACCCCACCAACCGACCCATTCTAGATGTGTATGCACGTACATGCATGCGCAGACACGTGTGTGCGTGCCTACACACCTAAATTTGAGTAATACCACAGTCTGCTCTAGTAAAGGAAAGGTGCTGAAGATGGAGGCAAACGGCCAGTAGGCGCAACACAGAAATCAGGATGCAACGCAATAACGCGTAATGAAATATGTCAACTACTGATATATGTTATGGTGCTCGCAGGTGCAGTGCCGGGCCCTATTTCTCGACAGGGTCCAACCACAGCTACTGGAGGTCCTTCTCAGATGTCCTGTGGAGCCAGGGGACCTGAGAATAGAGCGTCTGACCATACCAAACAAAGACTAAAAATAATGCACTGGAATGCGGAGAGAGTCAGCAACAAAAACATAGAACTAGAAAACATCTTGGACCAAGAAAAAATAAGCGTATGTTGCTTGCAAGAAACTCACCTCCATGAAAATATAGCCTTCAAAATCAGAGGCTACCACATACCAGTGTTACCGATCTGACCGAAAGGACAGGCGAAAAGGTGGGATACTGACCCTTGTGAAAAATAACATCACTGCTTCTCAAATTGAAGTTTACATGGAAGGGGCTGAGTACCAGACACTTAAACTTAAGGCAGGCAATACAGACCTTCATCTGATCAATTACTACTGTCCAGGTGACCGCCCACAGGCACTGGACAAACTACCATTAAAAGAAAAAAAATGATTGTGTATGGCGACTTCAACAGTCACTCGCAGAGCTGGGGCTATGATCACATTGACCAAAGAGGAGAGAGCCTGGAAGACTGGCAGGATGAGAACAGATTCATCTTGATTAACAAGCCGTCAGACCCACATACTTTTTACTCGAGATCAGGCCACACTACAACTACACCTGACCTGGCTTTTCATTCACCAGACCTGGAGTGGAACATTACACGAATTGTTGGGAAATAACTTGGTGGCAGTCTTTCTAACTGTAGAAAATGAGCTTGTGAGTGAAAGCAGCACCCTCTCGAGGTGAAACTACAAGAAAGCAGACTGGGAAATGTACAAGATCACACCAACATACTGGTTAGACACCTGAACACAGACAAAGACATAAATAAAGTAGTTCAAGAGTTTGGGAAATGCATACTACAGGCAGCACGAGAAACAGTACCAAGAGGAGCCCGTAAACAATATAAACCCTACTGGAGTAGTGAACTGGAACAGTTGCATAATGATGTGGAAGTATGTAGAAAGCAAGCAGAGGCCACACCCAGCCAAGAGCATCACAATAAATACCAGCATGCAAAAGCCAAATTTCAAAGGGGCCAGCTGCAGGCTAGACGGAAAAGCTGGCAGGAGAAAACAGAGTCACTGAACTTTGAAAGAGACACAAGGAAATTGTGGGAGCTAATAAAACAACTTAACGATGAGGGCACAGGGAGAAACTCAAAAACTGCGCTACATATAGATGGAAACATCTTAACAGGAATGCAAGCAGCTGACCATTTTGAGGACTCATTCGCACAAGATAACAATATCAACATTAGTCCAGAGAAGCAACAAGAGTTTCGAGAGAAATGGCAACATATAGGATATAATGAAACAGTACATGAGGTTATGGAGATACCTATCACAATCAGCGAACTGGAGCTAGCCATATCATCTCATCTCATCTCATCATGTTCCTATTGTACCTTGCGGTGTCGAGGTGAAGTATAAACAGCGGGAGAGTGCCCGCTTATGGGCTTCATGTATCGATATTCCCATGGACTCTGTTATTCCCCTGCGTCCATCGTTTACGTGGTCTGCCTCTTCCTCTGCTTCCCTCTGGTCTGTACATCATTGCTTGTTGTGATATACTGTTAGTTGGTAACCTACTTGCATGGCCAAACCATTTGACTTGCTGCCTTCTAATAAAATCTAGTGCAGCTATAATCCCCCCCCCCCCTTTCCCCACTTTAGTCCTGATTTCTTCATTTCTCATATCAAAACTGAAAATGAAAAGTCACCAGGAGCTGATGGTTTCTCCAATGAAATTATCAGGAACCTAGGAACAGAGGCCAAAGCAAAGCTGTTGCAGATCTTCTATAACAGCTGGACCTTAGGCAGTGTTCCACAAGCCTGGAGAGAAGCAATCATGATAACCCTCCTAAAATCAGAGAAAGATAGTTCCATTGCCTCCGGCTACAGACCAATTAGCCCCATCAGCTGTCTCTGCAAACCAATGAAGCGCATGATCAATCACAGACTGCAGTGATACATTGAAAGTGAAAACATCCTTGTGCCACAGCAAGCTGGCTTTAGACCATCTGTGTTTTACCAGGGCCATTAAGGGAAGCAAAGAACAGTAACATTGCACCGTATCATGCTTGTCTGAAGAGACCACTAAGGAGGGTTGGTGTGGAGCTGACTACCCAATCCCAAAGACAACTTTAGCTGCAGAACCCAACCAGTCATGAACAAGTCTAAGGAAAAGGAAACAAGAATAACTCATCCACCCAAGATGAAAGGGTGATCTTTTAGAACAATTATGACACAATCTGGAGAACACTCATGGGGAGCTTAGGGAGAGAACTAGTCAGATTCCAGCCAATCAAGATGAAAGGGGAATCTTCTAGAAGAATTATGACGCAATCTGGAGAACACTCATGGGGAGCTCAGGGAGAGATCTAGACAGATCCTTCTAGCCAATCAAGAGGTGAGGAAAAAACATGGCATTGAACATGACATACTTTGAGACAACCTGTTAATAGCATGACTAGAAAGTTCTTCTTCTGGACTCTGGAACACACAGGGCAAATAAAGTAGAGGAAGACCTAAAAGTATGTAGAGAATAGAATTGGAGACAGTGATTAATCATTTGGGGAGGACATGGAGAAACTGCAGGTGATAGCATAAGATAGGATGGCTTGGCTTGAGTCCGTTGGGGGTCAATGTTCGAATGGGAGATACAGGGTCACAGAGGTTGGACACTTATAGTTCCAGCGGCCTTTTGGTTGCATGTGCATCTACTCCATCCTTTACCATGATCATTCCTGCTACTGCCAAACTGGATCCTTGATTACTTCAATTCAATCATAGCCGCATGTCGTCATCTATAGTTGGGAAATGATAACTACCAAACATTGTTAATGGGTAGAAGGAAAAGGAAGTAATGAATTCGCATGTTATTCTATCTTTTAAGAACCTAGTTATTGTAAAGTCTAAACATTTCACACTTTACATGTAAAGATCTAGTGTTTGTATCACAGTAGCCGTGGTGATATAACAATGCTGAGTGTGGAAGGCTCGTGATAATATAGTGGACAAGTCTCGTCTTTTATAAATTCATACGTTTATTAGGTGAAAATCATTCATCTTCAAACATGATGGTAAACTCCGACATTCTTGTTGTTTACCTCCTGAATTCCCAGTCCCCAAGTGACGTGTGTGCAAGCCCTGGATACGTCTATCCATTCGTGCACACACGTTCACCAACTATGGTTTCCCACTAGTTAATGAATGCGCAGCATTCCCCAACTCTTTACTCCTAAGCTATACTGTTACATATACCTCCCCTTCTTCAAGGAGATTTTTTCCCTAAAAAAATCTCAACCCCAACTCTTAACCACTTAACTCTACCATACCTGCCCAACAATCCCATATATTTCTCAACTCAATTCTCACCCTCTTATCTCATCATAGCCAAATGCTAAATAGAGACATACTTCATACTATATCAATAATACAAAACTCTCTACAAAATTCGTTATAAAGTTCTCCACAAAAACTCTCTACAAAATTCTCCATAAGTGAACCGATATTAAAGTGTCCATCTAAATTATGATTGACAAAAATTGAAGATATTTCCCTTATCTTTTTCTCCTTATTCACATTCTCGCTATTTCAGGATAGACAGAAAAATAGTTTAGATTGAGTAGGTTAGATTGGTAGGTTAGATTTGGTAGGTAGGATTTGGTAGGTGCGCACCTTAAAAAAATATAGAAAGTAAGGGGAAAAAGTAAGAAGTAACCACATTTCTCTTCCCATGCATTCTCAAAACTTTATAAAAATAAAGTTTCTAAAATTTATCTTCATTTTCGTCAATAATAATTGTTGTTATCAAAAAGTTGATCCAACACTACAACCATTTTGTATTATACACCTCGTCAAATTCAACTATTCCTTCAAAACCTCCAAATTATTAGTATACTGTTACGTACAGTCTTCTTGTCCACTTATTTAAATGCCAAAACTCAACCTGGCATTCCCCCCATATTCTCCCATTAAACGCTGTTCAACCCAGCTCCTATTTCAACTCCCCATTTACCCAATATCGCCCGTCATTCCAATCCATGTATTTACATTACGAACCAACTAATGTAGTCCCTATTTCAATCCCCCATTTTAACTCTTTCCAAACCACCTGTAATATCAATTTTTGCTGATACCCCCAGCCACTTTTAAATATACTCCTCCATTACAACATATTGAATCACTTCACTAATCACTACCACTTCCTCCTTAACTCAACCATGTTTCACCCTCAATTTCTATTTATAAACGTTATATACGTTAAACAACTCAACGTCTATTTCACATTTTCTGTAAGTTTCCAAAAACAACTCTTCATTTTTCCCCTAACTGAACGTCACGCCAGTAATCATTTTAAACACACCCAGGATAACTCAATAAAAGCAATGTTAAATTATCCTCACATTTTATAAAGAACAATTGAAGTCAAACAACAGACTACACAATATCAACCCCCTCATTCTTTGACATCATCTTTATCCCCACACATTAATCAAATTAAACATATGTTATGAAATGAAAGACCATACATATACATACATATTATGACTATTAATCAATTATTTTCCGTCTAAGAAAAACTCAACACTTCAACTTAAAAATCAAAATGATCACAAAGCATATATCAATAAGTCTGAACTTACTACCATATTATGTCTACTCATCCCAACAACTCTTGATTAAGTTGCCAACTTCCTTCCTTGGAAATACATAAATACCTTGTCTAACTTCTTCTTCTATCTGCAATCTACAGAATATTCTACCGCACTATTTATCCCTTCTCCATTTCTTAATAGCTTCAAATTTTTTTCTATAAGTGCAATATCTACATCAATATCGTCATCCTCCTGAGGAGAACTATCTTCTTTCATATCAGCATCTTCATCAGTTTCTGACTTTTCATCCATCTCTTGTTCTGCATCTGTATATCCATTACTAGCAACCGCTAATCTCTTCCTTTCTAAATCCAATCTAATTTTCTGTCTTGACGTCTTAATAAATTTTCAAACAGTGGCATATCTTCATCACTTGAAGAATTCAGTCTAAACTTCCTTTGCCTCTTAATTTCTCTTTCTTTCTGTCTATCTAACTTTCTTTTTACTGCCTGTCTTGTATTCATAAATGGTGCTTCTATGTTTTCCTTGATTGCTTCTTCACTATTATAATCGTCATACGTGTTGTTTTCCTCTATCACGACTGTTTTTGGTATTGTTTCTTCTTGTTCAGCCGTAGTAGATGCTGTTGTTACTTGTTTCCCATTCTCTATAGGTATTGGATATTCCGTTTGTCTGACAATCTGTCCATCTGACAATTCTTCTGAATAATAATTATTATTATTATTCTCTACAACCCTTTCCTCATTATCTCGTCTTAAGTGCTCTACATGTGAACGTGCAACATGCCCTGTAACTTGGTTCTTAATAGTATACGATACTGGACCCTTCTTCTCTAAAATATAATATCCCGGGACCCAATGAGCATCAAACTTAGAGTTTTTCCTATGTTTTTTGTAATAAACTCTATCACCTATGTTGAACTCTTGTAAGTGTGCATTTTTATTTGAGTATTTCTTCTGTCTTTCTCGAGCCTTAATTATATTATTTCTTAAACGTACATGTGCTTTGTGCATCTCTTGCAATCTTGTTTCCTGAAAATCCTCCCCCATATATTTTCTCCTAGGCTTTAATAAATTGTCAATTGGTAATATTGGTTCTCTCCCATGTACTAAGTAAAATGGTGAGAAACCTGTTCCTTCATTTTGGTGTGTACGGATCGCCGCTAATGCTATTCCCAAATAAAGATCCCAATCCATATCGTGTTCTTCTACATTTTTCGCTAGTATGTTGTATAATGTCCTATGTTGTCGCTCATTTTTAGCATTCGAAGTTGGTCTGTAATATGAAGTCTTAATGTGTTTTATATTCAAATCTTTTACCAATTTTTCAAACTTTCTATTTACAAATTCTTTCCCATTGTCTGTAAGTATTATTTGTGGACACCCAAACCTTGGTATAAATTCTTGTAAAAGCATATTTATAACTGAATCAGCACTCTTGTCTGGAATTGGATAAACTTCTGGCCAGAGACTATATGAATCTACGATATGTAGTAGGTATACATTTCCCGATAATGTTTTTGGATGAGGACCTGAAATATCCAAACTTACTTTCTGCATTGGAAATTGAGGAATATCAGTATCCTGTAAGGGACATTTAATTATCTTCATGTTTCTTAACCTACACTTTTCACATGCTTCAACATATTCATATACGCTTTTAAATAAATTCGGCCAGTAATATTTACTGCTAATAGCCTTAACTAACTTATCTCGTCCAAAATGACCATTATTATCGTGATATGCCTTTAAAACTTCTCGTTCTAAATGTTTCGGAATATATTTTCTTACTCCTTCACCTTTTTCACTGATATAATATAATTGATTGTCTTCTTGTAGCTCTACAAATTTTCTTTTAAAACTATTTTCCCCTGTTTCTTTTAGTTTTCTTTTTATTTGTACTATTTTTGGATCTAATTCTTGTTCATCTTTCATATTAAACTGTTCCAAATGTGGGTCTTCTGTTGTAGGTTCAGACTCTTGATCCGACGGTAAACTCTCAAAGTCTTCTCTATTTATTATGGCAGAATCTAATATATTTACTTGCCAGTTTCGATCATCTATCTCTGGTTCAGCTTCATCTTCCGTGTTCCCTGATGACTGTGGATACGGGATCCTAGACAAAAGATCGGCGCATGTATTATGTTTTCCTGAAACATATTCCACTGTAGCATTGTATCCCTGTAGATTCAATGCCCACGTTTGTATTTTCCTATTTTGTATTGGTGCTTCTAATATAGACTTTAATGGCATGTGATCAGTTCTAATAATGAAATTGGCATTATGTAAGTAGTAATTTAGTTTTTGTAGAGCGTAGTGTATGGCATAAGCTTCTTTCTCAATAATCGGCCATTTGCGTTGAGTTTTGCTAAGTTTATGAGATAAGAAGTAAATTGGCCTTTCATTTTTAACCCCTGGTATTCCAGACTCTTTTCCTTCATATGGTTGAACCAAACATGCTCCTATTGCATTGTCCGAAGCATCTGTATATAGTATTAATTGTTTGTTCAAGTCTGGATGCGTCAATAGTGGTACCACTGTTAAACTGTTTTTTTAAAAAATCGAATGCTTTTTGACACTCATTATCCCACTTAAATCTAGCGTATTTACCCGTCAAATTTGTAATTGGCTCTGCAATCTTTGAAAATGCTGGGACAAACCGCCTATAATACCCACAGGTTCCTATAAACGCACGTACTTCCTTTATGTTAGTTGGAGGAGGTAACTCTTTAATAGCCTTTATCTTTTCCTGGTCTGGTTTAATTCCTTCTCTATTTATAATATACCCCAAATATTTTGTTTCTGTTTTTAAAAACTGGCACTTACTAAGCTTCAATTTAACATCATGCCTTCTTAACCTGTCAAATCTAGTCTAATATGTTTTAAATGATCCTCCACATCTCCTTTCGTAAAAATCAGAATGTCGTCTATATATGCTAGAGCAAACTTTTGCATACCTTCTAAAACTTCATTTATTAAGAGCATATAGTGAGACGGGGCAGTTCGAACCCCGAACGGCATACATAAGAATTCGTAAGAACCCATATGAGTACAGAAAGCACTTTTCTTTTGCGCGTCCTTCGACATCGGAATACACCAAAATCCTGACCTTGCGTCTAGCGTCGTGAAGAATGTGGAGCCATTAAGCAACCCCAAAATATCATCAATCACTGGCAATGGGTACGCTACATTCTTAGTGATTTTGTTCAACGCCCTGTAGTCACAACAGAACCTGCTCGAACCATCAGGTTTGGCTACTATGACGACCGGAGATGACCATTCTGACTTTGATCTTGTTATAATCCCTGCTTTCAACATATCTTCTATTGCCTTTTCCACTATTTCTCTATTTCTTAATGGAGTTCTATATGGTTTTAAACTAATTGGTGGATGGTCTCCTGTATCTATTTCCATTGTAACTGTTTTTGTCTTACCCAATTCTAAATCACTAATCGCAAAAACGTCTTGATTTTCTTTCACGAACTTTTCTAATATTTCCCTATTCTCCGGCGGAGCTTTTAATTGTGATAACAATTCTTGTTCTCTTGTCTTTTTATCAACTGTATCTATCTGAGATGGACGTTTCTTAAATGTATGGATCAATTCATCATTTCGTCTTTTCCAGCTTCTTTTATACTTATTTCCGACATTATTTCTAATCATGGGAGTTTCTGAATACTTATTTCCCCATATGTTTTCTTTGTCTATAGTTAACATGTTATTTTCACTATACTCTACTTTAGCGATTACACAACCTCTATATAATGTAATATTTTTTCCTGTATTATTTAGGAGCATCACTGGAAAGCTGAGATGTCTATCTAGTACTATTAACCCATCGGTGACTTCTAAGCCAGGTTCCTGTATTATTTCTCTCTCTAATTCTGTTATTTTAACTGTTTGTCCAACCGAAAAGTATGGGTTTTTTTTCATTTTTGCCTGTATTAAATTAACCGTTTGTGGTTTCAAATTCATGGTCGTTTTGACTCTAACTAGTGTCGACACATGCATATCCTCTTCCAAATCTACATACACATCTTGGAATTTTAATTTATGCAAATCAAAAAAAGTCTCACCCCATTTTTCAATAAAAAATCTCTACCCAATATCATATTTCTATTTAAATCCTTGACCACATGGAACATATGCCTAACATTTATCCCTCCTAATTTAAAATTTATCATCGTTTGTCCAAGCACTTCTAATCTGTGTCCAGTTACCGAATGAAGATTCTCCTGAATTCTAAATATTTTCCAATTTTTTAACATTCGATATAAAAATGTTTCTTTAATCACGCTAACTTGTGCTCCCGAGTCAACTAATGTTCTAACTTTATATTTTCCTATTTCTACTATACATGAGCTAGGATCAACCATATTTAGTGACAACTGTTTTATCTCGCCTTGGGGAGATAACTTCTTATGTTTTTTATTTCTAAATGTCCTATTATACTCATCATTTGGGTTTTTAATACATTGATGCATCTTTTGGATCTTACTATCTTCCCCCCTACTGCCGATCCTGTTCAGTAAGTGGGACGCCCATTTCCCTGATTTCCTGATCTTCTAAAATTTCTCTGCATTTCTCCATAATTCCCATTTGCTGATCTGCTATTTGCAGTTCTGTTCTGTGTACTCGTCTGAACACCTCTATTATTTTGTGTATTCGATGGGACACGTCTGTTACCACAGAAGCGAAAAATGTGCCCACGTTGGTGGCATCCCCAACAAACCACATTTGTGTTATTTGTGTTACCTTCCATGTTTCTTACAGTATTTCTCACTTGTCCTTCTCTACCTTGATTATATACGTTAGTGTTTCTTTGTACCATCTGTACTTCTCCTCGTCTTCCTCTCCATCCATGTCTATACTGTCCTATTTCCATAGGTTCTTCAATTCTATCCTCCGAACTACTACCTAACTCTCGTCCTACTCTCAATCTAAACCTTCTCCTCAAGCTTTCTTCTTGTATAGCGATATCTACCGCTTGTGACAATCTTGCAGGATTCTCTCTCAATAACTTAAATTTCAGTCCATCTGACCTAATCCCATCAACAAAAATCCCCACCAACATCCGTTCCACTTCTTCAGCTCGTACATTCTGTCCCAAAAATGACTCCTCAGCTAAATTGATTAACCTATCACTGTATAGCTGTACACTTTCCGTAATATTTTGTCTCGTTTGTCGCAACACTGAGAATGCGTGTTGTGGATCAGTAATTTCTGCGTATTTATGTGCCAGGTCGGTTTTGAATTGTTCCCAGGTTTCATCTCCTCCCGCTTCTAGCTTTCTTCTTATATGGTCAGAAACTGGACTTGTACTAGTTCTATATGCTAAATTCTTTTTATCCTCATCTGTAGCGTTCACTAGATAAGCATGTTTCTCAATAGAAATAATCCATTTCTTAAACTGATTCGCCTGTCCATTAAATCTCTCCACATCACTGATTACACTTTGCTGTCTCAATACTGCATCCAACTTTGATATTGCTCTGCCAACTCCACTCAATACCTGAGAAAAATCTTGGGGCTCCATCCTAAAATTCTATAATGGAAATTATCAAGCAATATAATATACAAATATTTTCAAACAATATTATTTCAAAGTAATCATCAAGAAATATTCTGTTCAATTAATTAATCTAAAACTATCCATTACCTAAACTATACGAAAAAGACTCCAACCGATGATCTTGATGAAAAAAGGTTCCAGTTCCAATCGCGAATCCTGATAAAAGGGACTCTAATTGACCATCCTGATGCAAAAAATTCCAATCGAGGATCTTGATATAAAAGGACTCTGATCGACAAAACTTGAAAGGAGCAGAAAAAGAAGAGTCTCTGGACTTCTCACCTCAATCGAAGTCGATTCCTTCCAGTTGTTTACATGCCGCTGATTATGCTCGTTTGGCTTTTAAATTTACAACGCTCGATACAATACGGACTGATTGATTGCTTGATTGATTGATCGATTGATTGACTGATTGATCGATTGCTTGATTAGTTGATCGATTGATTACTTGATTGACTGATCGATTGGTTACTTGATTAATTGATTGATTGATTAATTGATTGATCGATTGCTTGACTAAAAATTCTGGAGTTTACTTTCCGACAAGCAAGGTCACCTTCACTGTATTTCAACCGACAACATTTAACGGTCTCAGCAAAACCAAATGTCACGACAGCATATCTGGAACATCCATACGTTTCGGAGAAAAAACGAGCAAGTCAACAATGGATGGATTCAAGCCTGACGATGGCCACTCTGTTTCAGCACTCGGAACATTACGTGTTATGTGGCGTTCCAACAACAGTCAGTTTAAATCAATTGAAACCAATTTGACTTGAGACAAGTTGACCAGATTCATCAATGCCTTCACTTAGCTGAAGTGACTGTTGACCAGCTTGATTCGAGAATTACTGAAAGTGCAATTTGACCTTGACTCCACCTCAAACAGTCCAGTGAGCTGAAACCATGCTCATAAATTTTTCCATTCTCGATAGTTCTCTGTTTTATTTGGAGCTGATCGTTCGGGTGTAAAGACAATTTATTTCCCGAGGTACAAGGTTACTTTATAAGTCGTAAAATGCAACTAGCAGCGACATCATTATATTATTTGCAATTTTCGATGTAAAACGGCAATTCTTGATCTCGTCAAAAAAACAGCGTAGGTCAGCGATCAGGGCACTGTATATTAGTGAGTTATGCATACAAAACTATCAGTCTTTCTATAAAATAAGATTATCAAACCTTCTGACCTTTACTGAGAAATCCTCTTAATAAACACTGAGAAATCACAACAACTACCCCTGGGCGGGCTTTTAGTTGTTGCGTCTCTTATTAATTACTTGAAAACTTCCATAACATCTGTTTCCAGACGTAGACAAAACACTCCTTCGTTTGTTCTTTGCTTGTCAACAATCTTCGCTACATCCCATGTTTGCAATCTTGAGGTCGACGGCACCAATTCAGCCTATATCACAGTAGCCGTGGTGATATAACAATGCTGAGTGTGGAAGGCTCGTGATAATATAGTGGACAAGTCTCGTCTTTTATAAATTCATACGTTTATTAGGTGAAAATCATTCATCTTCAAACATGATGGTAAACTCCGACATTCTTGTTGTTTACCTCCTGAATTCCCAGTCCCCAAGTGACGTGTGTGCAAGCCCTGGATACGTCTATCCATTCGTGCACACACGTTCACCAACTATGGTTTCCCACTAGTTAATGAATGCGCAGCATTCCCCAACTCTTTACTCCTAAGCTATACTGTTACATTTGTCTAAAAATATCACAATTAACATGTAAAGTTCTAGTATTTGTCAAGTATAAACATTTCAATTTTACATGTAAGGATCTAGTGTCTATACAGTCTCAACATAACATATTTTACATGTAAAGTTCTAGTGTTTGTAAATTATAAACATTTCAGTTTTACATGTAAGGATTCAGTGTCTATACAGTATCAACATATCATATTTTACATGTAAAGTTCTAGCGTTTGTAAAGTAACAAGATATAAATTTTTCATGTAAAGTTCTAGTGTTTGTAAAGTCTAGATATTTCACATTTTACATGTAAAAATCGAATGTTTGTCAAGTCTAAACATGCCAAGTTGTACATGTAAAGATCCAGTGTTTGTCAAGTCTAAATATTTCAAACTGTACATGTAAAGATCTAGTGTTTGTCAAGTCTAAACATGTAAAGTTGTACATGTAAAGATCTAGTGTTCGTCAAGTCTAAACATGTAAAGTTCTACATGTAAAGATCTAGTGTTTGTAAAGTCTAGATATTTCACATTTTACATGTAAAAATCGAATGTTTGTCAAGTCTAAACATGCCAAGTTGTACATGTAAAGATCCAGTGTTTGTCAAGTCTAAATATTTCAAACTGTACATGTAAAGATCTAGTGTTTGTCAAGACTAAACATTCCAAGTTGTACATGTAAAGATCTAGTGTTCGTCAAGTCTAAACATGTAAAGTTCTACATGTAAAGATCTAGTGTTTGTCAAGACTAAACATTCCAAGTTGTACATGTAAAGATCTAGTGTTTGTCAAGTCTAAAAATGCCAAGTTGTACATGTAAAGATCTAGTGTTTGTCAAGACTAAATATTCCAAGTTGTACATGTAAAGATCTAGTGTTTGTGAATCTAAACATGTAAAACTGTACATGTAAAGATCTAGTGTTTGTCAAGTCTAAACATTTCACAGATTACAGCTATATCTGCTGTGTAGTTATCATTGATTTTATTTTACCAACATTAACAATAATTATTTCTTTTCATTAGTCATTGACTATTTTTGTTTGATTTCACAGACAGCAGACGCGAAGCAGAAGTCAGCCCAAAGAAATCATGCAGACAGGCATCAGCTTCTTCCATGTCAAATACTTCATGCATGAGCTTTGAGAATACTCAGAACACACTAACTAGTATGACTGACATTGAAGAAGTCTGCACAGATCAAGGCTTCAAGAAACATACTGCTGCAGAAGCTGCAACAGGACCTAACCTTGAGCAATGTTTGACGATTGTCAAGGTTGACTCGTTGGATGCCACAGACAGGGATACAAGTGAGCAAGAAATGTTCTGGACAGATCATTTCAAACACAGAAATGATTCTTCAGTTTTAGATCATAGTGATAGCACGCTTCATGAAAATAACTTCAGTAATGCAAATCACCATGAAAGTAAACCTAGATTGGAAAAGGACAATTTTGGAATGAACCATTTTGTAAATGGCAGTCAGAATAAAGATGTTGCTCTAAGTGATTTTGTGGCTAAAAATAATTCTGGAGGTGTTCGGTATGAAAATGGTAGTTTGGATCGAGTAGAAAGTATAGAAAATGAAATAAGCATGAATATATTATTACCTTCAGATGACCCAAGTAAAATGTTTTTAGAAGATATCGACAATCAAAGATTATGGGGTAATGAAAACAGAAAACATTTGTTTCATCTGGAAGGACACCAAACAAATGATGCCTTTCAAGACTCTACAAAAGGTAGCTCGGCAGGAGCGTGTACTTCAATCATTTCCTGTAACAATCTAGGCCAAGTCAAGTCCCCAATCAACCAGCAGCTGCAACCAAACATTAATTCAAACAATGACAGATTTAGTCAACAAACAAGCTTAGACTCGTTGATTAACTTAGACTCTCCAACAGAACAGGTCAGTCACAGCTTCCCAGAAGCTCCTGGCTATCCCAGGTCTATGACTAATTATGACGATAACTCAACCGAAGAACTAGAAACAGATGCCTTTATAGCAAATACTTCAACAGATCAAGAGAATGGTGGGCTGGGTTACAACATGTGCCACCACCGAGATATTGTAAAGTATTCTTCAACATTAGATTCCACTACTGATTCTCCAGTCCAACTTGGCAAGGCTCATGTATCCAAAACAGGAAATCTTCATGGAACTATGAGTAATGACATAGGACATTCTGAAGATGTGAGTCAGGAAACTGGATATTATCAAGCTATGAGTCTTGACAGAAAGAATAATGAAGTCTATGAACAAATCCAATTTACTGACAAAGTTCCCATTCAAAGACAGCTACACTTCATAGAACAAGTTAAACCTGATACATCTTCCCAACATTCCATCAGCTCCCATATTCCAAATTTGCCACTTGCTACAAAACCAGTGAGAAATTGTTAACCAACCCTACAAACAAAGACAGTATGATGACAGATTCACCCTGGACGGACAAAATATCAGTGGGCAGAAACATACAAGCATACGCTGGCAATAAACCCACGTATAGTCAGATCCAGTTGTCATGTGTGGAATCATGGGAGCACTCCCCAGAAGTCAAAACAACTACACTAAACTTCAGTGATGATCAGCATAAAAATATTGTTGATATATAAATCAATCATTTATACATTGATGGTCAGCATACACATTGTTGATATATAAATCAGTCATTTATACTTTGATGGTTAGCATGCACACGTTGTTGATATATAAATTATTCATTGATACATTGATTATCAACACACAAACATTGTTGATATATAAATCATTCATTTATACACTGATGATCAACACACACACGTGCGCGCGCGCGCGCACGCACATTGTTGATACATAAATCATTCATTCATACATTGATTATCAGCATACACACATTGTTGATAAATAAATCATTCATTTATACATTGATGATCAACACACAAACATTGTTGATATATAAATCATTAATTTATAATGTGGCAGTAAAGAGACAGCAAATGATGAGTGCAGGCTTTTGAATAAGGAGATTAATTGAAAAATTCGTTAAAATAAATTACAGACATTCTGATGAGGTCGTTTTGTTGCCTGTAATGTCATTGTCTCAAGAGCATTTTATTTACTAGGATAACAAGTATTGTCAGATAAAGATCCTTTCACTATTCCTGGGGTACACTGAGTTTATGGTGCCAACCCCAATGATTAGCGAGATGGGTTCAGTGGTCAGTATCACACCAGCCATCTTTACTTCCCATGACAATTCCTGGTTCCCATTTTATGCTGGGTCAACCTGGGGAGGGGGAAGGTAAGGTCAATGACACATGGACACCGGGTCAGCGAACAAGCATGTTGTCAGTGTAGCTATTAAAATTTTACTTCTGACTTAATGTTCTTCTTTTTAGGGATGTGTGTCCCATGTAGTTATGTACCTTGTAAATCAGAGGTAGATGTGTGCAGTTTTGACATGCACTTTAGTCAGATTTACTTTCTCTAGACAGATAGAAATTTATTTCCAGACTTAGATATGCAGGTGACACAATCCTCCTCTCAAATAGTGTTAAAGGATTAGAAGAGCTGAACCTGTCTATCAAAATACATCGTAAAATTCAAAATTTGTTTCTGAAATTAACTAAAAGAAATGTCCATGGACAAAACTACATACCAACTAAAAATCACAATCAGCAATGAAGAAATTGAAAACGTCACAACATTTTTATATATCTTGACTCCATAATTTACAACAATGGGGACTGTTTAAAAGACGTTAGACGCAGACTAGCCGTAGCCACGCTGAGATTTAACAGTATTAACAAGTATGACACAACACCAGCAAACAAATTAAAGTAACATATTTGAAAACCTGTTTCTTGTAGCAACCTATAAATGTGAGTTATGGGCCAATCACTAAAAAAGAAAACTGGGTCTTTTGAAATCAAATGTTACAGAAAAATTGGGGAAGATAGGACATGTGGTAGAAGAAATAAAATATAAGATTAGCATTTTGAGATTATTTGAAACAAGGTAGAAGTGAGCAAGCAACAAGCTTCTAAACACACGTGAAACAGTACTGTTCTCACAACCTACAGGGGAAAATGCCCCTCACAGTGGAAGAGTGGCTATAATAGTATCTAACAAGGCACAAAACACACTAATAAACTGGGAAGCAGTGAGGCCTAGAATATTGCCATCAACATTTAAAACCTCAAACAAGAAAGTAAACATGACATGATCATGTGATATCCACCAAAGATGAATCAGCAAAGGAGGAATTTTACATGAAACTTCAAAGTACTGCAGATAATCTCAGAAATTACATTAACAGTATTTGGACTCATCATCTCATCTCATCTCATCATGTTCCTCATGTACCTTGCGGTGTCGAGGTGAAGTATAAACAGCGGGAGAGTCCCAGATTATGGGCTTCATATATCGATATTCCCATGGACTCTGCTATTCCCTCCGTCCAACGTTTACGTGGTCGGCCTCTTCCTCTGTTTCCATCTGGTCTGTACATCATTGCTTGTTGTGGTATGCTGTTTACTGGTAACCTACTTGCATGGCCAAACCATTTGACTTGCTGCTTTCTAATAAAATCTAGTTGCTTTAACCCCCACTTTAGTCCTGATTTCTTCATTTCTGATCTTATCTCTTCTTGATACGTTGAGTATTCTTCTCAGGAACCTCATTTCTGTTGTGATTTTTCTTTTCTCTTTTTCTGTCATTGTCCAGGTTTGGCATTGGTAGCATAGAGTTGATAGGAAGATTGTGTTGTAAAGTGCTTTCTTAGTAGTTATTGATACATGTTTTAATAACGAAGACACAAACAATAAATTGCACGATTTATTGCCTGGCATATTTCGCTGCATCTCGTCAGGTACATACTGCAGAAATCACACAACGTAAAGTAAATTAACTAGATAAATCCTTCAAGTTGAAATATACACAATTTCGCACAGTAATGTCACTTATCTACCACGGTAATTTTAAGCTGACTAACATGTCTTTCTGTTTGCACTATTCTGGCTTGCGTTGATTGATCATAATTGCTTCTGCAAACTTTAACAAGCGAGTATTTTGTGTGTTAAACAACACACAGGAGATGCTAGCCTCGTGGGGCCGACACACCGGAAGCTCCCGGCGTCTTCAATTGGTAGGCACATTGTCGAGAGCGGCCATGTGGTTGATAGAGACACTGCCTTTCGCGTGTTCTTCATATTTTTAACTTACGGGGCAAAATAGAGGGTGAACTTTATACACAAGGAGAAGAGCATCAGAGACAGATGAGCAATACAGGTAGGACAGTGGGAGCTTCAGGAGATGGCACCCTTGGACGGCTTCGCCCGAGTTGGCTGAGGTCCTGTGTTCTATTGGGCGATAAAATTATTGACACATCTGCTTTGGGATTACCCTGATCTTTCACCATTATCTTGGAAAAATAATGTATTTGGGAAGTAAATCTTTTATATTAAAAATACATCTGTCTAACTGTCAAAATGGCTAATGTACTTGCTTGCCTAGTGCGACTGGGTTCAAAGCCTCATGTCCAGACTATTTATCACGACACTACCCTGGGGTCCACCCTGTCTCTCACAGTGGGTTCAAGGACATTTTCTAGGATTAAGGCTCCTTTAAAAATCAATGGCAAACAACTGTATATATATAATTGTCTAGAAAATCAAACTGAGCTAGGGGTTCATCGCAACGTCCTGCAAGGATATGCAATATCTTTCAGGTGGTCACCGTACTGGTCAACTAGTGACTAGACATAGTGACATTAAGGATGTCACCGTACTGGTCAACTAGTGACTGTACCACTCATTAAGGTGGTTACCGTACTGGTGAACTAGTGACTGTGCAACTCATTAAGGCGGCCACCATACTGGTCAACTAGTGACTGTACCACTCATTAAAGTGGTCACCGTACTGGTCAATTAGTGACTGTACCACTCATTAAGGCTGTCGCCGTACTGGACAACTAGTGACTGTACCACTCATTAAGGCTGTCACCGTACTGGTCAACTAGTGGCTGTACCACTCATTAAGGCAGTCACCGTACCAGGCAACTAGTGACTGAACCACTCATTAAGGCGGTCACCGTACTGGTCAACTAGTGACTGTACCACTCATTAAGGTGGTCACCGTACTGTTAACTAGTGACTGTACCACTCATTAAGGCTGTCACCGTACTGGTCAACTAGTGACTGTACCACTCATTAAGGCTGTCACCGTACTGGTCAACTAGTGACTGTACCACTCATTAAGGCAGTCACCGTACTGGTCAACTAGTGACTAGACCACTCATTAAGGTGGTCAACGTACTGGTCAGCTAATGACTCTACGACTAATTAAGGCAGTCACCGTACTGGTCAACTAGTGACTAGACCACTCATTAAGGCAGTCACTGTACTGGTCAGCTAGTGACTGTATCACTCATTAAGGCGGTCACCGTACTGGTCAACTAGTGACTGTACCACTCATTAAGGCAGTCACCGTACTGGTCAACTAGTGACTAGACCACTCATTAAGGCGGTCACCGTACTGGTCAACTAGTGACTGTATCACTCATTAAGGCGGTCACTGTACTGGTAAACAGACTGACTGGCACCTTGCCGTCTTGACAGACTATAGTTTGTAAAATGGGGTTATCCCTCCACAACACAAAGCCTGGGCTGAATTTAGAGACCATGTGTTGCCCATGCAGCATGATCCCTCTCTCGACCTCTCTAGTTTACTCCAGAGGAAAGGTGACACCAATACGTCAGGAACAAGATAAGCTGCAGAAGCTGCCGGATCAGCAAAACAACGATCTAATTGTCGACCTGTCGGAGCTTCGATCCTAGACCAGTTACCAACCAACGCTTAGGGCCTGGCCTGCCCTGACATGACATTTAGTTTTTAGGTTGCATTTCCTCATACCAGGTTGGCAAATGTGGGCTGTCAGGTTTGGTAAGCGCCGCCCAACATTCGGCGCTAACAGAAGCAGGTAGTACAGTCTACTGTCATACGGTAGCTCAGTCATATATGACTAAGCCCTGACATCAACTGGTCAATTAGTGACTGTACAACACATTAAGGCGGTCACCGTACTGGTCAACTAGTGACTAGACCACTCATTAAGGCGGTCACTGTACTGGTCAGCTAGTGACTGTACCACTCATTCAGTGCTGTCTGGTGAAGATACGGTTCTAGCTCCATAACTCAATGTCCTGCAATGGTATGACATTGAAAACATTTAATTTTTTTTCTTTTTATGTCTCTACATCTAATGTTCATTCAATTAATAGTTTCAAGAATTGCTTTATAATGAAGATTACGATAAGCAAACATTTTTGTGGATAAGTGAACAAAGGACATATATGTAACAAGCAAGATTCTCTAACTGAAAATATTCACATGCATCTATGTAGCAAAGGAAGAAAATAGACAAACAAATGTGTTATATACATATATTGTGTTCTACATTAACATTGTATCACTGTGGTTTCGTTTTTATTTCTGCTAACATGCTTACAATACGAACTGGGGAAAACATATCTTTCTTTTCACTACATCAATTAGATGTAAAGCTTTCTTGTAGTCTTCTTCTTCTTCTTCTTCTTCTTCTTCTTCTTCTTCTTCTTCTTCTTCTGCATTAGTCCGGAATGTTGTTTTAGACACAATTGCCTTGTGCCTGTTTAAAGCAGAGCTGTGACATTTGCACCTTTCGGCCGAAACATCCGATTTGTTCAGGAATTTACTGACCCTGTTAATCTTTCTGAGTATCTTGTAGTCTTATCTACTCTTCTTTCTTTTATCCTGGGTTCTGACCAATAATAAGATGTCAATTGAAAACAGAAAAAGAGTGTTGAGGGGATACATAGAGCCTGTTCTTTTGTATGGATGTGAAACTTGGGCAATGTGCAGTCAAGCTGAAAAACATCTGATGGCTGCAGAAATGTGGTTTCTGAGGAAAATACAAAGAATACCATGGACAGACAGAAAAACCAATGACCACGCACTACAGGAGACAAATGAAAATCGTAACTTGATTAGAGAAATTGTCTGATCTAGAGATATTATTCCAGGATGTGAATTATCAATGGGAAATGTTACAGAATTCAATCAGTTTGGCTGCAGAAACACCTATTCCAAAATTAAAGAAGGTGGGTCGTAAGAAATGGATGACTGAAGAAATTTTACACCTAATGGAAACAAGAAGACTCAACAAAAATAATCCTGCCAAATATGAAGAAATCCACAGACAAGTCAAAATATTGTGTAGGAAGGCAAAAGAATCATGGATTGAGGAAAAGTGCTTAGAAATTGAAAAACAACACAACAATCAAAATACCAAATTAGTGCACAAAAGAACTCAGGAACTTACTAATAAAAGAACAAGTACATCAACAGGCTGTCTAAAAACTACACATGGCAAAATCATAATAGAAAAAGATCAGATTCTGCATGTGTGGACGGATTATGTGAAAAACCTGTATAATGATAACAGAGAGGAACAGTATGATATTAGATTTAATAATGAAGGACCACCAATTTTAAAGATGGAGGTTCAAAATGTTCTTAAGCATATGAAAGCTGGCAAGGCCCCTGGTGCAGATAACATCACAACAGAAATGATTAAAGCTTTAGAAGAATTTGGACTAGAGCAAGTCACCAGACTGCTGAACACATTATATGATGCTGGAGAAATACCTTCTGAATTATGTAATTATGTATTTATTGCAATCCCAAAGAAATCAGGAACCTTGGAATGTGATCAACATAGAACAATTAGTATAATGAGTCACATCACAAAGATCTTATTACGAATTATCATGCAAAGAGTGAGGAAGAAAATACAACCTGAAATAGGGGAAGAACAATGTGGGTTTGTAGAAGGAAAGGGTACAGTAAATGCTGTGTATATGCTGCGAGCAGTTATTGAACGTGCTATAGAAGTAAACAAGGATATACATCTTTGCTTTATTGACTACACAAAGGCTTTTGATAGAGTTAGACATGTCAACATGGTGGATATGCTTGCAGATCTACAAATTGATGGGAAAGACATTAGACTTAATAAAAAAAATATATTGGAAACAACAAGCTGCAATAAGGATTGATAATGAAGTGGGACAGTATCAGCCAATTAAGAGAGGTGTTAGGCAGGGATGTGTAATGTCTCCAGATATGTTTCCCTATACAGTGAAAATATTTTCAGAAATGTAGAAGACATAAATGTAATCAGCATTGGAGGACGAAACATAAATAACATTGTCATTAGATATGCAGATGATACAGTATTGATTGCAGACAATGCACAGGATCTGCAACAATTAGAAGCCGCGGTTGTTGTCCACATTGAGCAGCTGAGGTTGGAATTAAATTGTAAGAAGACACAGGTTATGGTCGTCACTAGGAAGAACGAAGTATCACAATGTAATATTCAAGTAAATGGGAATATTCTTCAATAAGTGAATCGGTACAATTATCTCGGAACATAGTTAGTTAGTTAGTTAGTTAGTCGACAGATCATCCTCGTTGCACATCGGACCATTCAGTCCATAAGTGCTCGGATCCCCTCCTCAGCAAATCCCGCAGCGTGTAGCGGCTAACGACGCCAGTTCTGTGTTGGTTTATCAATCTTCTTTGGCTTCCTGCGTAGTGTTCTTGTTTGGCCACCCCTCTTTTAATTTGCTGCTCTCGCAGTCTGGCCATTGTTGTAGATTCACAGTCATCACTTGGTTCTTGCAAAAGTCTCACTTCTCGTAGAGCATTCAGAATGTCAGCCTGGTCCATGGCGCGTCCGCCCTCCACAGTAGCCTCACCTGCGAGCTTGTCAGCCCGCTCATTTCCTTGTACTCCCGCATGACCTGGCACGAAGATGAAACTAATCTTTGCCAGCCGAGACCGCTCCAGAGGCAGCAACCATTCTCTTCGGATCGACCCCTCCTCTATCCTCTTGATCATGTTCATTGAGTCGCTAAGGAAACAAGCCCTAGTGAATGTCTGTGTCTCGAGCCATGTTATTGCTTTACTTACTGCCATGACTTCCATGGTCAGGCTACTTGTGGTTTCAGTGAAAGCACCAGAGTCCTCCTTCACAATTCTCCCTCCGGCCCGAGCTGTAAAGGCCCATGAGCTTCTCACATGTCGGACGACCGACCCATCTGTGTAGATGACCGCGTCACTGTCTAGCGAATTCTCGAAAATCAACGCTTGTACTTCAGCCTCCACAGCAGCCGGATTTTCTTGTCTGCATTTTCTATCTAGTTGGATGCAAACTGAAAAGGATGTGCAGAAGTCTGTTGGCACTTGCACCCACTCCTCGCCAGGTTCTAAGTCCTCAAGTGAACACACCTGTTGAAGAATGTCTTCGGCTTGACCCATCCACGACCGTCCTCTTTTTAACCTGCTGCCCTTCACCTTCCTAATTTCACTATGCAGTGGATGCTGTGTGTTTGCGTTAATTCTGAGGTAGGCGCGTGCCCTGCAAACTTGCATTCTCTCTTCAATGGTTGGAAAATCAAGAAGGTAGCGCATCGCCCTGCATGCTGTATCTCTTGTACATCCAAGAATAATGCGCATAGCTTCATTCTGTATCCTTTCCATCCTTTCTATCTGCTTATGGCTGAGAGTCAGGATTGCCATTGCATACTCCAAAACAGACATGACCAGCCCCTCGTACAGAAGACATAGATGGCGCTGCTCACAGTTTGCTGCCGCCATCACCCGCATCGCTGCCAAGCCCCGCTTGGCCTTTGTTATCACCTGGTCTATGTGCACATTATAAGCAAGGCTTCGATCAAACCGTATCCCCAGGTAATTCATTGCCTGCGTTCTTTCCACCGTCTCTGAACACAGCATTACAGTTGGTGTTGGATTGTTGACAATATGATTATTCAACGAGAACCAAGTCACTGTTGCCTTTGTTGGGTTGACCATTGCCCCAGCTTCATCACACCAAGTACTTATGCGATTGAGTTCGGTTTGTAGTTCCACAGCAACCTCCTCTCTATCCTTACCCTGACGATACACTAAAACATCATCGGCATATGACAATGTCCTGCCAGGTCCAGTGATCTGCTCACTGGTGATTCTCACTGTGTAGGCGTTGAACAGTACCGGAGATAATGGTGATCCCTGTGGTAGGCCAGGATATATTGTTGTTGGTTCCGAAGTCCAACTGCCACATCTAAAAACTACTTTCCGTTGGAAGAGGGCTGCAGCGATCCAACTAAGGAGGAATGGACTTACGTTTAGTTCAAGAAGCTGAAACATTAAAAAATCCAGTGGTACTCTGTTGTATGCGTCCTCAAGATCAATCGCTGCAGCAACAGTTTCAGTGCCTGAGTGGAAACCTTCATAGACATCATGGGCAAAGACTGCTGCATTGGTCCAGGTTTCTCTTTTTGGACGGTACCCACCCAGGGTAGGTGGGAAAACACCTTGCCTCTCTAGTTGGCTTGATATTTTCCTGGCAATTACCTTCTCCAGCAACTTGCCTACTGTATTCTGCATGGTTATAATTCGATATCCCTGAATTTTTTTGTGGTCTTTGTCAGGCTTCGGCAAGGGAATCAGATAGCTATGTAACCATTCCTCCTTGATGCTAGCACTCCCTATACTGTTGTTGTACATGTCTGCTAGTTTCTCTAGCTCATTGTCGGTACACCTATTTATGTCGTCGTATCTTATGCCATCAGGACCTGGAGCACTGTTTTTTGATCGTCGAAGCACAGCCTTGATTTCTTTCACTGTCACTGTGTCTTCATCCGAAGTGTTCTGGGCCTTGCATCTGTCTGAGGTGACCTCCTTGGCCAGATTCCGGCCTCCCATGTCTGTCTGGTTGCTCTGCTCAAGGTAGCGTTCAAAGAGGGCTTTGCCCTTGTCCTCATCAGTCCTCTGCCAGATGAGGTCAGCACCTTGGAAGTCAGAAATGCTCTTATTCTTGACTACCCCACTCATGCTTTTATGTAGTCGCCAGAACAATTTCAGTGACTTGTCTGTGCTTACTCTTTGACACACCTCTGCCCATTTTTCGCTTTTAACCACCTTGACCAGTTTTTTGAAATAGCTTACTTTTGTGTGCATCTCTCTTTCTAAGTGCAAGCAGGGACTAGGATGACCAGCTCTGTTCTTCTTGGCATTTTGCCATCTCCTTACAGCACTACGCTTATCCACCCAAGCCTTCTCCACATCGAAACTCCACCACGGTGGCTGCTCCCAGCTTTTTCTCCTGCCCTGAAACGTTCTGCGCTTGTCACGTCTTATTTTGCTCACCACATCTTGCCCTGTACTGTCATACTGGAACGTCTTTACCTTTAGCTTGTGCTGCCTGGTTCTGCCTTTCTCCACCAATATGCTGCAAGGGTGGTGGTCGCTGCCATGGTGTCCTAGGACACCCCATCTACACACTGTAGTGAGTGAAGGTGAAACTAGCGCCAGATCAATAGCACTGTCCTCATCGCCTGGACGGCTTGCTGTCCTGGTGACACAGCCACTGTTGATACAAACCAGGTCGATGGTTTCCAGTGCAGTCTCGAGCTCCTCCCCTTGTGTATTGGAGGAAGTGTTTCCCCATGATCTGCCTTTAGCGTTGAAGTCACCACAGAAAATAACATTTCTCTCGTGGCCTAATATGCCACTTAAGCACTGCCACTTCTGGGCGTCCACACTCGCATTGCGGGCATAAACATTAACCAACACGAATGGTATACTGGAATGAACTCTCAACGCCTGTATTTGTATATCGTCACTGTCCCAACTGGACATGTCTAGCTCTGACACCACCATGCTGTCGCGAACGAGAATCGCCGTTCCCAGATGTCGTCTGTTGTAGACACATTTGAAGCCGGCAATTCGGAGTAGCTGATCGCCCAGTCTCGTCTCCTGGAGTGCTACAATGTCGTTCCTGTAAACTAGGGTTTCTAAAATAGAGCCCCGTTGTTTTACACTGGCACAGTTCCAATATAGAATACGGATGTTCCTGAGTCCTAGACGGTGACACTTGAGTCTAAAACGTCTCAAACCCCCGCGCTTACCTTGCTTCTTTGTCCCTGCGCGGCTACCACGCCGCTTCGTTATGTCGACTGTTGATCGCTCGGAAAGAAGACGTTCTTCCGCCATGTTGAAAAAACGTAAACACAGACTGCTGATAACCACACACGCTGCTGAAAATTCACTCAAGGATGGCTTCGCTCGATGCACGAACTCCGTAGCACCCGCGCAGATCTTGAGTAGAAACTCCTGGTTTTACATCCTGGCACACCAATTACACGCAAGAGATGAATAAATCCATCCCTTACGCGAAAAAGTTAACGAACACAAAACAACACGACCGTCCGTCGCCATCTTGAAACCGGAAGTTCCTATCTCGGAACATCTGATGGGAGATGCCTTGAAGAGATTAGAACAAGAATCGCCGTGGCGAAAGTAGCCTTTCATTCTGACCAATAAAAAGATGTCAATTGAAACGAGAAAAAGAGTGTTGAGGGGATACATAGAGCCTGTTCTTTTGTATGGATGTGAAACTTAAACAATGTGCAGTCAAGCTGAATTACATCTGATGGCTGCAGAAATGTGGTTTCTGAGGAAAATGCAAAGAATACCATGGACAGATAGAAAAACCAATGACCAAGTACTACAGGAGACAAATGAAAATCCTAGATTGATTAGAGAAATTAGACGTAGACAGTCAAAACTTTTTGGACATGTTATGAGAAGAAATGGACTGGAGAACTTAGTGACAACTGGCAAGATCGAAGGGAACAGACCAAGAGGAAGGCCGAGAGGAAAATACCTGGATGGCTTGGCCACATGGCATGGACGAGACAGGAACACTGAGCTGATGCACGACTCAGGTGATCGAGTGAAATGGTGAGTCATGATCGCCCACGCTTTCCGACATGGCACATGATTGATTGATTGATGAGAAGAAATGGATTGGAGAACACAGTGACAGCTGGCAAGATCGAAGGGAACAGACCAAGAGGAAGAACGAGAAGAAAATACCTGGATGGCTTGGCCACGTGGCATGGACGAGACAGGAACACTGAGCTGATCCACGACTCTGGTGATCGAGTGAAATGGTGAGTCATGACCGCCCACGCTTTCCGGCATGGCACATGATTGAGCTATCTTGCAATTTTATCAATTTTTTCTTCCTTTATTCTGGGTTGTAGTGCTATTGTTTGGTCTCATTTTGTCTTCTCTCCCCTATTCCAGTCTGTTATACTACTGTACAATGTTATTTTTAAATAAGTCAAGGACTCATTTAAGTGCTTTGAGACATTTAGGGCATATGCTGCTGGCCCTATATGTTTATACACCAGTCGGTACTTGATGGGTCATGGGGTCAATATCATGCCGGCCACCTCTACTCCCCAGAACATTTCCTGGTACTCAGTCTAGGCTGGAAGTCCAGGTCGGAGTTGAAAACATCCCCACCTCAGTGAGGATTCAAACACAGAACCTCCAGGCTGGTATGCTAGCCACTGGGCCACCAAGGCTCCCAGTGTTATCTTTATTTGGGCATGATCACTCTATCTTCAACCAAAACATCTAGTCTGAGAATGGAGGTGGAGGCAGTCACAGCGGCGTTTTGATGGCTGGAGGACAAGACGCACACACATGTCGTGATTGTAACGGACTCACAGAGTATTATAAGAAAGATAAAGACCGGCATGCTTTGCGCAGAGTGGCGGGCTTTCATTCAACTAATCAATAATAGAGAGCATGTGTTGGATGTATCCCCCAGGACATGCTGGTGTGCTGGGAAACGAGCAGGTGGGTAGACTGGCTGGGTCTGCACCGCTCGCTGGATTATTGGGGCATGATAAGACAGACGTGGTCGGGGCCCTTTGAGATTATGTGTATAGTGCAGGAGAACGAGTAGCGGCCTGGAGAGAATGGTGTGGCAGGGAGTGACCAGCAGATCTGACCGACACTCAGGACTTCGAGGAAAGGCCAATCAGTCACATAATCAGACTGCTACTGGTAGCATTAGTATTGGGACTCTTTGCTGTCTGTTGAAGACGAGGACGGAACACAAATGAGAATGTTACGAGTGTTGAAAATTGAGTTCTTAACTAAATTCGACTCGACCCAACCCTACCTACATTACTGTACCTATGGGAATGAGATGCTCTATGGAGTACAATGCTGTACCTGCTGTGGGAATGAGATGCTCTATTGAGTACAATACTGTACCTATTGGAATGAGATGTTCTATGGAGTACAATGCTGCACCTATGGGAATGAGATGCTCAATGGAGTACAATCCCACATACCAGGTTCAAAATCAGCTGCAAGCGATTTGGAAACAGACTGTCTTGTGTTGATTTTCAACAATGATCTCAATTTTCAATACTCATGAATTCCCATTTGTGCTTCGTCCTCATCTTCAACAACCAGCAAAGAGTGACAATACTAATGGTACCAGTAGCAGTCTGCTTATGTGTCTGATTGGCCTTTCCTCGAAGTCCTGAGTGTTGGCCGGATCTTCTGGTCACTGGTCCCTACCACACCATTGTCTCCGTGATGATCTATCTGTTCTTCTGCACTATAAACATGATCTCCAAGGGCCCCGACCACATCTGTCTTATCAGGCACCAATGTCTCATAAAGGGTTGCAGACCCAGCCAGTCTACCTGCCTGCTCATTTCCCACCACATCAGCATGTCCTGGGGGGGGGGGGGGGGGGGGGGGGGGGGGGGATCCAACAGATGCTCTCTAGTGTCAGTAGATCAGAAAGCAATGGCAATCTACAGAATGTAAAATTGCCTAGTAAATCACAAACAACCAAACAATGCTGAGATTGATTGCAACGTCCTGTAAATGGACATGCTACTGTCATCTCAGAAATGTAATTTACTTACTTGATTACAGCAGCATAAACATATATACTCATTTTGATGTGTGTACTGGTGTCAATAGCAAATCAAGGACAATTAACAGACAAGTGAAGAACTGTGGAGGCTATGAGGTGTGGTTTTATTGAAACATGAGACCACCATGGATGGATAGAAAGCAATGAAGAAATCTTGAAAGAAGTTAACTCACAAAGAGAGCTGGTTACTCATATCAGAAGAAGACATGTCATGAGAAGAGGAAAGCTGAAGTATGTCATCACCATGAGAACGCTGAAGTATGTCGGCACAATGAGAACGCTGGAGTATGTCGGCACAATGAGAACGCTGGAGTATGTCGGCACAATGAGAAAGCTGAAGTATGTCGGCACAATGAGAACGCTGGAGTATGTCGGCACAATGAGAACGCTGGAGTATGTCACAATGAGAACGCTGAAGTATGTCGGCACAATGAGAACGCTGCAGTATGTCGGCACAATGAGAACGCTGGAGTATGTCGGCACAATGAGAAAGCTGGAGTATGTCACAATGAGAACGCTGAAGTATGTCGGCACAATGAGAACGCTGCAGTATGTCGGCACAATGAGAACGCTGGAGTATGTCGGCACAATGAGAAAGCTGGAGTATGTCACAATGAGAACGCTGAAGTATGTCGGCACAATGAGAACGCTGGAGTATGTCACAATGAGAACGCTGCAGTATGTCGGCACAATGAGAACGCTGCAGTATGTCGCCACAATGAGAACGCTGAAGTATGTCGCCACAATGAGAACGCTGGAGTATGTCGCCACAATGAGAACGCTGGAGTATGTCGGCACAATGAGAACGCTGGAGTATGTCGGCACAATGAGAACGCCGAAGTATGTCGGCACAATGAGAACGCTGAAGTATGTCGGCACAATGAGAACGCTGGAGTATGTCGGCACAATGAGAACGCTGCAGTATGTCGCCACAATGAGAACGCTGAAGTATGTCGGCACAATGAGAACGCTGGAGTATGTCGGCACAATGAGAACGCTGGAGTATGTCGGCACAATGAGAACGCTGGAGTATGTCACAATGAGAACGCTGAAGTATGTCGGCACAATGAGAACGCTGCAGTATGTCGCCACAATGAGAAAGCTGGAGTATGTCGGCACAATGAGAACGCTGGAGTATGTCACAATGAGAACGCTGAAGTATGTCGGCACAATGAGAACGCTGGAGTATGTCGGCACAATGAGAACGCTGGAGTATGTCGCCACAATGAGAACGCTGAAGTATGTCGCCACAATGAGAACGCTGGAGTATGTCGCCACAATGAGAAAGCTGGAGGGGAGAAAAGGCAGATGGAAATCAAGAGAGAAGATCCTTGACAGTTTGACATCATGGCATGGAGGAACATCGGTATTAGACATGACTGGCAGAACAAGAGACGGAAGGCTGCAGACAGACGTGATCACAGCATTATCTAGTAAAGTAGCAAATGATTCATAAAAACAAGTCAGGGATACTCAACATGTAATATATATATAATAACATATAGTATAGTTGGTATAGTTCCTGTGACATACCACATGGGGTATGGGGAGTAGGTCGGTCTACAAATACGAGGCTTCACTCACACTATTCCCTATGAAATAGGGTCAGTAAGGTTGATTGTTATACCACGTATTTTAGGATCAAGTCAGAACGAGGAACTGTTGACATGATTTTCGCTGCAAGGCAGATGCAAGAGAAATGTCAGGAACAGAACTCTGAAATGTTCTCCGCTTTCATTGACCTTACCAAGGCTTTTGATATAGTCAGCAGAGAAGGACTGTGGAAGCTTATGGGGAAATATAGCTGTCCACAAATGTTTGTCCGAATAGTGCGGCTATTTCATGATGGTATGCAGGCAAGAGTACAGGAAAATGGTGAACGGTCTTAGCCCTTTCCTGTCACCAATGGAGTGAAGCAAGGATGTGTCCTGGCACCAATAATGTTCAGCCTCATGTTTTCAGCTATGCTGACGAATGCCTTCAATAACAATGACATTGGAATAGGCATCAACTACCGCATGGATGGAAAGTTGTTAATCTCAGAAGGCTGAAAGCCAAAACCAAAACTAACAGCAACACCGTCAGAGAACTGCTGTTTGCTGATGATTGCGCTCTATACGCCAACTCAGAGGCAGACATGCAACACAATGTTTCAGCTTTCTCATATGCCTGTGCAAACTTTGAGCTCAATATCAACTTGGAGAAGACTGTAGTTATGTACCAACCAGCTCCAGGGAATAATCACACCGTGCCGAATATCAAGGTGAACGGTCATAGACTAAGTGTTGTGGACAAGTTCACCTATTTTAGCAGCACTTTGTCACAAGCTGCCACAATTGATGACGAAGTGAATGCAAGAATCTCCAAGGCCAGCGCGGGCTTTGGCAGACTGTACAAGAATGTATGGGACAGAAATGGAATACGCCTGCAAACAAAGCTGAAAGTCTATAAAGCAGATGTATTATCCACACTGCTATATGCTTGTGAAATATGCAGTTTATCAGCGACATTCAGAGGCTGACATGCAACACAATGTTTCAGCTTTCTCATATGCCTGTGCAAACTTTGGGCTCAATATCAACTTGGAGAAGACTGTAGTTATGTACCAACCAGCTCCAGGGAATAATCACACCGTGCCGAATATCAAGGTGAACGATCATAGACTAAGTGTTGTGGACAAATTCACCTATCTTGGCAGCACTGTGTCACAAGCTGCCACAATTGATGACGAAGTGAATGCAAGAATCTCCAAGGCCAGCGCGGGCTTTGGCAGACTGTACAAGAATGTATGGGACAGAAATGGAATACGCCTGCAAACAAAGATGAAAGTCTATAAATCAGTTGTATTATCCACACTGCTATATGCTTGTGAAATATGCACTGTTTATCAGCGACATTCAGAGGCAGACATGCAACACAATGTTTCAGCTTTCTCATATGCCTGTGCAAACTTTGGGCTCAATATCAACTTGGAGAAGACTGTAGTTATATACCAACCAGCTCCAGGGAATAATCACACCGTGCCGAATATCAAGGTGAACGATCATAGACTAAGTGTTGTGGACAAATTCACCTATCTTGGCAGCACTGTGTCACAAGCTGCCACAATTGATGACGAAGTGAATGCAAGAATCTCCAAGGCCAGCGCGGGTTTTGGCAGACTGTACAAGAATGTATGGGACAGAAATGGAATGCGCCTGCAAACAAAGCTGAAAGTCTATAAAGCAGTTGTATTATCCACACTGCTATATGCTTGTGAAATATGCACTGTTTATCAGCGACATGTTAGGAAATTAAACCACTTCCACACAGTCTGCCTTAGGAAGCTTAAATGGCAGGACAAGATTCCTGACACAGAAGTTCTAGAAAGAGCGTCCATGCCCAGTATCCACACTATACTAATGAAGAATCAGATTCGCTGGGCTGGTCACTTAACTCGTATGCCAGATCACAGGCTCCCTAAATAAATTTTTTACGGCGAGCTAGCGTTGTGGTAATCGCTCCCACGGCGGCCAGAGGAAACGCTTTAAAGACACTTTGATAATCTCACTGAAAGCTTTTGGAATTCATCTTGACACCTGGGAGACTGCTGCTAAAGACAGTAATTCGTGGCGTGTATCGTTACATAAGGGTGCAGTCACTTGTGAAGCAACCAGGACTGTAACAGCTGTGAAGAAAAGGCTGGATAGAAAACACCACTGCAGGAGATCCTCCTCCTGAAGGTCAAGCATTCTTTGCCCACATTATCAAAGAACATTTCGAGCCAAAATAGGCTTTATCAGCCATCTTAGAACTCACGGGTCTGTACTTTCAACCCCACTGAATGAAATGAATGGTCATAATCATTCTTGTTGTACAAACAACAGGATCAAATCACCCAATGCTTGTGTTATTGGGGTTGTATAAGATCCGACTACCGGTAATGCATTTGATATAGGTAGGCCCAGAGAAGCAAGCTTATTTAGAGAGAGAGAGAGAGAGAGAGAGAGAGAGAGAGAGAGAGAGAGAGAGAGAGAGAGAGAGAGAGAGAGAGAGAGAGAGAGAGAGAGGTATAGTTCCTGCGATATGCCACATGGGGTATGTGGAGTAGGTCGGTCTACAAATACGAGGCTTCACTCATACTGTTCCCTTAGGATCAGTAAGGTTGATTGTTATACCATGTATTTTAAGATCAAATCACCCAATGCTTTTGTTATTGTTGCTGTATAAGATCCGACTACCGATAATACACATGATATAGGTAGGCACAGAGAAGCACGATTATTTTGAGAGAGAGAGAGAGAGAGAGAGAGAGAGAGAGAGAGAGAGAGAGAGAGAGAGAGAGAGAGAGAGAGAGAGAGAGAGAGAGAGAGAGAGAGAGAAAGGTTGGTTGGTTGGTATAGTTCCAGACGATAACCTACATGGGGTATGCTGAGTAGCTCGGTCTACAAATAGAGGCTTCGCTCATACTGTTCCCTATGAAATAGGATCAGTAAGGGTGACTGTTATATCACGTATTTTAGGATCAAATCAATCAATGCTTGTGTTATTGGGGTTGTATAAGATCCAACCAAGATCCGATAAGATCTGCATACCCAATGTGACTAAACCAACCTCTCTCTCTCTCTCTCTCTCTCTCTCTCTCTCTCTCTCTCTCTCTCTCTCTCTCTCTCTCTCTCTCTCTCTCTCTCTTCTCATATATACCTTGCACATGTCCATGTACACTATTGTATGAATGTCTGTTGAGCGGTGTATATGTATGTATGTGTGCTCACACATATCAGTCCACCCAGACTTTAGGACTCGCCTCACAATAACATAAAGGAGTACATAATGTGAGTTTCGTTAGTATCACCATCATACTTGGGTGCACACTTCATTGCTCTTCAATATTCGTCCACTAGGGCCAACCCACTCACTGGCACCCACTCATGCTTTGTAAGTACATCCACTGGGATTCCTCAAATTCCATCCTCAGATAGCTATCATAGGTTCCCGACCTTCCTTCCTGCCTCCGCCCCCCCCCCCTTTCTTTCAATGTACCACTTCCACTCCAGTACCTGGGATGCTCACTGAACCGTTACACCCACCACCTCGTCATCATCCTACATTCCACTCCCTCGGTTGGGTATACAAGATAGACAATGATGACATTTGGGGCTATACACAGCTCGGAATTCTGAGGTAAGTAGGAACATTTTTTTCAATTTTTATTTTCTCCTCATTGCTTTCATTTTTTCATCTTTTTATTCTTCTCATCTTCCCGTCACGTCTTAATGTAGTCACAGGAGAAATCTGTGAATATATGTTGTGTTTTGTGTATGTGTTTGTTTGCTGATGAAGGCTAATCGCCGCAACATCCTGTATGTGTTGTAATTCTGTTATGTAAAGCTGCACTACTTTATGTCATTTTATATTGTTTACATTCTCACAGCTTTACCGCAATTCCACCAAATTTTATTCATATTTCTTCTCCTTCTTCTTTTCGTTCATCCGGAGTGTTTTTTCAGATGTGATTGCGGTGTGTCTGTTATGCGCCCTTGGGCCGAAACCCGTAGGCCAACACATCCGACTACAGCGTGCTTTTTTGACCAGGTAGCATTCCTGGGAGACTCACTTTTGTGGTGCCATCTACAACCCAGCTGGCAAAGTTGGAACGGTCGAAGACAACGGTCTTCCCTCAAAGGAAGGAAGGGACAGTCCATTGCATTTTCCGCCATCCAAGGTTGCTTCCATAGTTGCAGGGCCGACACATAGCGCCCTGGTGCTGGGTTTACCGAGGGAATCGTCACGTCCTGCTCATGGCTGCTTTAAATCCTCACTTCAATATATTGGTCATTTCGTTTGCCCCGGGCCATTCCCGCACAAACCAGACAGGTTTGCAGACGGTATCCACTCAGCGAGTTTTCGGACATGTGCTTGTCGTTGCGCCCGTCAGAGCTGTTCCAGGCACGACAGACATTCGGAAAACTACCTAGTCAGAGCTGTTCCGAAAAGAGCGGCATTCGGAAACTAGGTAGTCAGAGCTGTTCCTAGCACGAGAGACATTCGGACGAGACATTTCACTCGGACGTAATTGCGTAGTGTCAATTTTTAGTTTGCCACCCGTAGGACGACACTTCCGACTTCCGGCGGGCATTTTTTAATGAGGTTAGCCTTCCTCTGGTTTTGAGGCACGTTAGACTATTGTGATGTCGCCCACATCTCAGCTGGTCAAGATAGGACGATCAACGATATCGCGGTCGGCCCTCAAGGGAAGGCAGGGGCAGACCATGGGCATTCCCTCGCTATCCAAGGAGGCTTCCATAATTGCAGAGCCGGCACATATTGCTCTGAGACTGGGCTCACCCAAGGAGTTGCCACGTCCTGCTCATGGCTGCTTTAGTTCCTCACTTCCATGTGTTGGGCATCTCACTTGCTGGTCGCTCAAGCACACACCAGGAGCGGTCAGACTGCGAGCGACATCCACTCGGTAAGCTTTTGCTTTTGACTTCGGACCACGCAATAGGTTCGCTCGCCGTGCGTTCCATTTCACGTCATTGAGACGTTCTTCCACTTTTGTCTACACTCTCTATGAGTTAGATACAGTTTTCGTAACCATTTCCTTCGACTGGGGCACTTTTCTGACATTTTGTACTCGTTCACGAGGTAGGCTACATGTGCTGCCGGCTCAGCACCTTACCTTCGTGCAGCAGTGAACGAGAAACGGCCAGGCCCTCTCATCCGGGAATCCCTCATATCCCCCAGCTGAGAGCCTTTGAACATGTATCAGACCTGAGCATGCAGCTTGCTCAGTATTTAACCTCTATTTTTCGGTAGGTGGGTATCGGCCTGGCTCTCAGATCCGAGGGCTTAGAGGCGTTTAGCCACAGCTCTCGACAGGGAGCCTTAGAGTTTTGTCCGGACCAAGGTCTTCTGCCTTCTTGTACCTGATTTAGTCTATTGACTGCTATCCTCAGTCTACCTGCAGAGCAGCAGGTTGTGTCTCTCTTAGTCTGGTCCCTAACCCATAAGCTGTCCGATATATAGTTTTCATCCATCGGCAAGCAGATGGGGTCAATGGGACACGCAAGCTCCCCCACCACGGCAAGGTGGAGACACATCGGGGGAGTTATTCATATTTCAACACATACAGACAAGCTACTAAAAGGAGTAGGTCGTCTTCCATCTGTGTGAAACATAACTCAAGCAAACAACAACTAAAGAAGTATATCATGTGGTTTAGATCTGTGTGGGCCATGTGCTAACTGACCTTGCTGATTACTTTTCAAAACTCATCGGTCTTTTTATCTGGAGATTTTTCTTGTTTATATATGGACACTCAAAGAGAGAGAAATCCAGTATCAAAGGGGGACAACTCAAAGTTCTTTGTGAGTTTAGAACTCAGTTTTTTTTTTTTTTTTACTACAGTATGATGTATACAATATTCTTCATCTTGTGGAATACTACTTGGACTCCAGCCATGTTGAATTAGATGAATGTTAGATCTGGTCATTATGGATCATGGACCTTGCCATGTTGATTGAGAGATCTAGTAATAATGAAATTTTGATCCATTCTTGTTGAATTAGATGAACATTAGTTCCAGTCATGAGGGCACCTGGATCCAGCCATATTGAATTAGATGAATATTAGATCCAGTCATGAGTGAGCCAGGATCCACCCATGTTGAATTAGATGAATACTAGATGTGGTCATGAGGAAGTCTGAAATTGATGCAACAGCTAGTATGAAAGTGTAGGACGATGGAGAGAAGACAAATTAAAACACAGTCTGGTATTATGGTATGAGCAAAAGCCAATAACAGAGCTGATGAACACCATAGGAGAAGAAAGAGTGCACAAATATAGGACTCCATTTACCAGTTGGCATGATCATTTTCTTATTCCAGTTCCACAAACCAGAAAGCACAATGTGATGTTTCAGAATTGTTAAAGCATCAATGACCAGCCTCTTGTTTATTATATTACATTTGTTCAGAGAATATTTATATGTCCGCTCATCACTCCCATTTGGCATCCTTTTGGAGTTTTTCTTCACCTGCCTGAGGCGATGGGATTACAGACGCAATTCGTAAACCCGCATACCATATTCAAAACATAGCTGCAGGCAATTTGAAAACAGACTGTCTTGCGTTGGCTTTCATACAATGGTATGAGTGCCGGTTTTCGGAATGTAATGGCAAATTACTGAACATAAACTTGCCAAGAAATCACAAACAGCCAAAAATGGTGTGGTTGACTGCTATGTCCTGTAAAGTATATGCAACTAATTTTGTTTTGATTTTTTACATTGTTTTTTTTTCCATTATATCTTTCTTTGTTTTTCTGGCAGGACCCATTCACTCAATATGGTTTCTACTTCTTCTTCTTCCTCTTCTGCATTCATCAAGTAAACTTTTTTATTGGTAGTATGATATTTGTGTTTTGTATGTTTACAGCATTGCTGTGATATATTAAGTTATTTGGTCAACACAGTCAACTTCTTCCTGGCATGCACTGACTAGGTTATTCTTTGCTAGTTGTTCAACATGGTTTCATTTGTTCCATTATGTGGCATTAGTAACTGATTTACAAGTTTGATAGTTGTTCAACAAGTTTGCTAGGTATACAACAAGTTTGCTAGGTATACAACAAGTTTGCTAGATGTTCAACATGGTTTCATCTGTTGCATTTAATTTCTTCTTAATTGGTGTTCATTTTTACATTATTCACAAGATTCACTGCCTAACGAGCAAAACTTGTACACAGAACTATTCAGCATACTCTATCTTTCTTATACATTCAGTGATAGTGACTTATTGCATAAGATACTCTTCATTTTCTGAAATGCGGCTTTTGCCTGCCCTATTCTGCTCCTAATCTCTGTTGTACATCTTCCATCTGATGTTATAAATGCCCCTAGGTATCTAAAATCATCAACTTGGTTAAGGATTTTCCCTTCTATTTCTATGTCACATTTTGGTGTCACCATTTTCTTTGATATTACCTTTGTTACTGTTTTCTTGATGTTCAAGGAGAGTCCTTTCCTTGCACTCTCTGTTACTACAACGTCTAATAATTGTTGTAGGTCTGTTGAATTATCCGCCACCAATACTGTGTCATCTGCATAGCGTATATTATTTATATTATAACCTCCAACTAGTATTCCTGGCATCTCTTTGATCTCTCTCATTATTACTTCGCTATACAGGGAGAAAAGATCTGGTGACAAGACACACCCTTGTCGTACTCCTAGCTTTATCTGTTCGTAATTACCCTCTTTATTTCCCATTTTAATTGCTGCTACTTGGTTCCAGTAAACATTCTTTATTATTCTTAAATCTTTTCCATCAATGTTGATATCTTCCAACATTTTAATCAGTTCATCATGTTTTAATTTATCAAATGCCTTAGTATAATCTATGAAGCACAAATATATGTCTCTCTGTTTCTCTATTAACCTTTATATTAGTGTCCGTAATGTATAAATTGCATTGTTTGTGCCCTTTCCTTCCACAAATCCATACTGTTCTTCAATAATTTCCATTTTTATTTTCTTTTTGGTTCTTCTCATTATGATTCTGAGTAGAAGCTTAGTGATATGGTTTATAAGGTTAATTGTACGAAAATCTTCACAATCAATTGCTCCTGGTCTTTTTGGTATAGCTATAAATACAGATTTCAGCATATCACTGGGTAAATATCCACTGCTGTAAATATCATTCAACATTTTGGTTAATATATCTACTCCAAATTCTCCCAATACTTCTAATTCTTCTATTGTGATTTCATCTGGTCCAGCTGTTTTTCCTTTCTTCATACGTTTCATAGCGTCAGCGAATTCTTCTTTCAGAATAGGTGGACCTTCTAAGTTACTATCTTCTGTTAATTCTTCCCTTTCTCCTTCATATAATTCTCTTATATACTCATTCCACCTCTTCATTATAGCATCTTCCTCTAATATTATCTTTCCTGTTTTTGATTTAAAACACCCCGTATTTATTCTTATTTTTCTTCCTGTAAGCTCACTGATTTGTCTGTGCATATTTTTTGTATCTTTAATGGAATTTAATTCAATTTTTTTGCATTGCTCGTTTAACCAACTTTCTTTGCCTTCCCACATTTATCTTTTATTTCTTTATTTATCTTATTTATCTTAGCGTATTCTTGTTTGTGTTTATATTATGCATGATAAAATCAAATGGTATTTAACTGATAATATGACAGATGAGAATACACAAACATATGGATTCACGTGTTACATAACATTCGTGTTACATGACATGCATCTGCTCAGCTCTCTCTCTCTCTCTCTCTCTCTCTCTCTCTCTCTCTCTCTCTCTGTATTCTTTCATATACACACACTCACACGCATGCGCGTGCTCACACACACACACTAATACATCAACTCTCCCACTGTCTCACTCTCTCACATACAATCCTTCACACACACACACTCACTCTCTCAATCACACTCTCTCACACATACACGTACGCATGAACGCATGCACGCACGCACACACTCCCTTACTCACTCTCACACATACACCTACGAATACATGCACTGACACATTCCCCCACAACAAGCACTTCAAACCTACACAGATAAGGAACATACGTGTTTACCATGTAAGACAAAACCTGACGTGGTAGTTGGAATTTAGTAGAGGCTTGGTTGCATTGTTGGTGTAGTGTGGCTGTTTGATTTATTTGCCTTCAATGATTATGTAATTGTTAAGTAAAGAATACCGTGGACAGACATAAAACCAATGAGCAAGTTCTACAAGAAGCAAATAAAAACCGTAATTAGATTTAAGAACTTGTTATTTGTCCATCAAGAATGATAATGACCATTCATTTCATCCAGTGGGGTTGAAAGTATGGAGACGTGAGTTCTAAGAAGGCCTATTTTGGCTCGAAATGTTCTTTGACAATGTGGGCAAAGAATGCTTGGCGATCCAGGAGGAGGATCTCCTGCAGTGATTTTCTGTCTTGCGTTTTATTCACAGCTCTTGCAGTCCTGGTTGCTTCACAAGTGACTGCACCCTTATGTAATGATGCACACCACGAATTTCGGTCTTTGGCAGTAGTTATTTGCCTTCACGGATTATGTAATTGTTAAGTAAAGAATACCGTGGACAGACATAAAACCAATGAGCAAGTTCTACAAGAAGCAAATAAAAACCGTAATTAGATTTGAGAACTTGTTATTTGTCCATCAAGAATGATAATGACCATTCATTTCATCCAGTGGTGTTGAAAGTATGGAGACGTGAGTTCTAAGAAGGCCTATTTTGGCTCGAAATGTTCTTTGACAATGTGGGCAAAAAATGCTTGGCGATCCAGGAGGAGGATCTCCTGCAGTGATTTTCTGTCTTGCGTTTTATTCACAGCTCTTGCAGTCCTGGTTGCTTCACAGGTGACTGCACCCTTATGTAATGATGCACACCACGAATTTCGGTCTTTGGCAGTAGTTATTTGCCTTCACGGATTATGTAATTGTTAAGTAAAGAATACCGTGGACAGACATAAAACCAATGAGCAAGTTCTACAAGAAGCAAATAAAAACCGTAATTAGATTTGAGAACTTGTTATTTGTCCATCAAGAATGATAATGACCATTCATTTCATCCAGTGGGGTTGAAAGTATGGAGACGTGAGTTCTAAGAAGGCCTATTTTGGCTCGAAATGTTCTTTGACAATGTGGGCAAAGAATGCTTGGCGATCCAGGAGGAGGATCTCCTGCAGTGATTTTCTGTCTTGCGTTTTATTCACAGCTCTTGCAGTCCTGGTTGCTTCACAAGTGACTGCACCCTTATGTAATGATGCACACCACGAATTTCGGTCTTTGGCAGTAGTCTCCCATGTGTCATGATGAATTCCAAAAGCTTTCAGTAAGATCTTCAGTGTCTTTAAAGCGTTTGAGGCGAAATTAGAGAAATTAGACGTAGACAGCCAACATGTTTCGGGCACGTTTTGAGAAGAAATACACTAGAGAACATGGTAGCAACTGGCATGGTTGGGGGAAAAGAACAATGAGACGGCAGAGAAGTAAATATATGGATGGCTTGGCCACATGCCATAGTGGAGACAAGAACTCGGAGCTCATCCACGTCTCTGCTGATCGTGTGGGATAGCCAAACATGACCGCACAACCTTATCGGCATGGCGCATGATGATGATGAATTGAGACTACATCATCTTCTTCTCGTTTCATAATACCATATCTACGTCATCACCGTGTCATGACAGTCAGTGTGTGTGTGTGTGTGTGTGTGTGTGTGTGTGTGTGTGAGTGAGTGAGTGTGTGTGTGTGAGTGAGTGTGTGTGTATGTGTGTGTGTGTGTGCGTGCATGCATGCGAGCGTGCGTGCGCGCGTGCGCGCGCGTGCGTGCGTGTGTGTGTGTGTGCGCGCTTCCTTTCTTCACAAATACGTCCATTTACTTTCTGAACACTGTATCTTTAGTGCGGTACTTAGTCCAAGATGTTTTCGTCGGTTCGGTTCAGGTCGACTTCTTTCCCTTTCATCTACTTCTTCGTTCGAAGGATATTTTATTTTTCACAATTTTCATTGAGCCTGTTTTTAGCAAATCTACGATATTTACGCCTTTTTTTTTCTTCTTCCAATAACTGGTTTTCTGGTTAGCGTTCTAAGGTAGTTTCATTAAATATTTCACTGTCTCATTGTGATGATTTCATCGTATGTCATGTGTCATTTAGGAGAATTTTTATTATGTTAACATCAGGAACGATTTGACATTTAGCTGGACACCATTTTTATGTACATTAGCAATAGTTCAACATTTAGTGGGACACCATTCTGACATAAAATAGCAACGATCTGACATTTAGTGGGACACCATTCTGACTTACAATAGCAACGATCTGACATTTAGTGGAACACCATTCTAACTTACAATAGCAACGATCTGACATTTAGTGGGACACCATTCTAACTTACAATAGCAACGATCTGACATTTAGTGGGACACCATTCTAACTTACAATAGCAACGATCTGACATTTAGTGGAACACCATTCTGACTTACATTAGCAACGATCTGACATTTAGTGGGACACCATTCTGACATAAAATAGCAACGATCTGACATTTAGTGGAACACCATTCTGACTTACATTAGCAACGATCTGACATTCAGTGGGACACCATTCTGACATAAAATAGCAACGATCTGACATTTAGTGGAACACCATTCTGACTTACATTAGCAACGATCTGACATTTAGTGGGACACCATTCTGACATAAAATAGCAACGATCTGACATTTAGTGGAACACCATTCTGACTTACATTAGCAACGATCTGACATTTAGTGGGACACCATTCTGACATAAAATAGCAATGATCTGACATTTAGTGGAACACCATTCTGACTTACATTAGCAACGATCTGACATTTAGTGGGACACCATTCTGACATAAAATAGCAACGATCTGACATTTAGTGGAACACCATTCTGACTTACATTAGCAACGATCTGACATTTAGTGGGACACCATTCTGACATAAAATAGCAACGATCTGACATTTAGTGGAACACCATTCTGACTTACATTAGCAACGATCTGACATTTAGTGGAACACCATTCTGACTTACATTAGCAACGATCTGACATTTAGTGGGACACCATTCTGACTTACATTAGCAACGATCTGACATTTAGTGGAACACCATTCTGACTTACATTAGCAACGATCTGACATTTAGTGGAACACCATTCTGACTTACATTAGCAACGATCTGACATTTAGTGGAACACCATTCTGACATAAAATAGCAACGATCTGACATTTAGTGGAACACCATTCTGACTTACATTAGCAACGATCTGACATTTAGTGGGACACCATTCTGACATAAAATAGCAACGATCTGACATTTAGTGGAACACCATTCTGACTTACATTAGCAACGATCTGACATTTAGTGGAACACCATTCTGACTTACATTAGCAACGATCTGACATTTAGTGGAACACCAATCTGACTTACATTAGCAACGATCTGACATTTACTGTCACACCATCTTGACTTACATTAGCAACGGTGTATAATCAAGAAGGACGCCCTTCCATGGATACTTGAACCAATTCCTCGTTTACTGTTTACATTCTCTCGCTTTGAACCCAATCGTAGTCCATACACGTGCTACTACTTTCAGTGCCCAGGGCTGATACGACGCAGTCAATGTGTGTCAATCATGCCTGATGTGGAAGTGGGCTGGCGAGTGCCAGCGACTTTGCCATTACTTACTTTCTGGACATTACATCTTTAGTCAGCTAAGGCACATAGTCCAAGATCTTCCGCCAGTTCGATTCAGGCCAGCGATGGGTATTTATAAAATGTGCTTGGCGTAGGCGTATAGCAGACGCCTTCTAAAGAGCTCTATAAAATCAACAAAGACCCAGCTGATGCCTCAGTGTGCTATTGGGAATCACTGAATGCGGAGTAGCACAAAGCCTCCTTAACTCACCCCTCCCCCATGCATGTTATCGAAATCAACACAAATAGTTCCCAGGTTCATTCAGTTAATACGAGCTGGCTTTCATCTTTCGCTTTCCTTGAAGCGTTCCGTGTTGACAATTTTCGTCAACGTATCGTTGCATGGCAAAACCAGGTAATATTTCGACAGTGTATCATTTCATCGCACAACTAGGTAATTTTATGACAATGCGCCATTTAATCGCAAAACAGGTAATTTTATGAGATGTATCATTTCGTGGAAAAAGGAGTAATTTTCTGAAATTGCATCGCTTTATAGCTAAATTACCTAATTTTACTTACTTTTTAGGTAAAACATGTATCGGTACATGGCAAAAACCAGGTAATTTTACTACTACTACTACTACTACTACTACTACTACTACTACTACTACTACTACTACTACTACTACTACTACTACTACTACTACTACTACTACTACTACTACTACTACTACTACTACTACTACTACTACTACTACTACTATTACAACTGCTACAACTACTACTACTACTACTACTACTACTACTACTACTACTACTACTACTACTACTACTATTACTATTACTACAACAACAGCCGCTACTACTACTACTACTACTACTACAACTACTACTACTACTACTACTACTACTACTACGACTACTACTACTACTACTACTACTACTACTACTACTACTACTACTACTACTACTACTACTACTACTACTACTACTACTGCTGCTGCTGCTGCTGCTGCTGCTACTACTACTACTACTACTACTACTACTACTACTACTACTACTACTGCTGCTACTACTATTACAACTGCTACAACTACTACTACTACTACTACTACTACTACTACTACTACAACTGCTGCTACTACTACTACTAATACTACTATTACTATTACTACAACAACAGCTGCTACTACTACTACTACTACTACTACTACTACTACTACTACTACTACTACTACTACTACTACTGCTACTGCTGCTGCTGCTGCTGCTACTACTACTACTACTACTACTACGACTACTACTACTACTACTACTACTACTACTACTACTACTACTACTACTGCTGCTGCTGCTGCTGCTACTACTACTACTACTACTATTACTACAATAAAAACCACTACTAATGCTGCTGCTACTACTACTACTACTACTACTACTACTACTACTACTACTACTACTACTACTATAACTACTACTACTACTACTACTACTACTACTACTACTACTACTACTACTATATCCCGAAGCTATTGCCTGCTATGATTGTGTGATGTAAAAAGATCGTCACATTTTGTAGCTCTGAATACACGGAAGAATAGGTGCCCAATTTGTCCCCCACTTTCGCAGGCGAGAACCCCTGACGCAGAACCCTCACCCCATCGTGCTTATGATATTATGAGAGCACTTGGCTATCAATTTCGGTAACGCGCCCTCAAGGTTATTTTACAATAATGTATAATTCTATGGCAAAATCAGGTAAATTTACAATAATGTATTATTGTAATTTTACAACAAAACATTTCATTGCAAAGCCAGGTAAAGTTTAGACAAAATCAATTTGAATGGCTATCCCGATAATTCTTCAGTGTTTGACCAGGCGTGTTCCTTGTGGTCTGCGTGGATATTTATTGTTTCCTTAAGGGAGACACCTATTTTAAGATGTCTGTATGATCCTAGACTCCTGTGACTGCATGAGATGGCGAATTAGGACCGTTCAAGCTTATCGGCATGGCACATGGTGATGGTGGCAATGTATAATACGCACACGTGCCTGCTATAACGGTTGTCATATGTTCGAATTCCAGTCGAAACGTATTTGTTTTTAATTGACTCAGTGCCGTGCGGTAGATTTGCTCAGTGTGATGCAAGTCTTCTAAATGCCGCCCATTACTTATTATTTTTTTATATTTAAAAATGCCGCCCCCTTATGAAGCCCCCTTACGGTGCCAGCTGGTGCGGCTGTCTGTCTGTATCATAGCACGGCACGGCCCTGAACCGACTTTATGTAAAGTGGCACCAGGAAATGCTCTGGGAAGTGAAGGCGGGTGAAGTTATATTGACTATATCCCTACCGGAGTGTCGATTGGTCTATACACATATGAGTCTAGCACCGTGTCGTAAAACTGAGTCCTTAACTTACTTTACGAACAGAGACAGCTAAATATGTTTTTGCCGTAAATGCAGTGAAATCAGTTACACCATATTTCTATTTAATGGAAATTGATAAGAAAAATAATACAAGGCGATTCACATTACACTCGGGACATAAATGACCGTAGACCCCTTGGTAGACCAAGAAGACGGTGGAGAGAAAATATACATACAGACCTATAAGCACTTGGAATCAGCGTCTGGCAAGAGAAGGTCAACCAGAGAGACGAATGGAGACGGCTTCCAATGGCTCGGAATGCTGAAGAAGAAGAAGAAGAAGAAGAAGAAGAAGAAGAAGAAGAAGAAGAAGAAGAAGAAGAAGAAGAAGAAGAAGAAGAAGAAGAAGAAGAAGAAGAAGAAGAAGAAGAAGAAGAAGAAGAAGAAGAAGAAGAAGAAGAAGAAGAAGAAGAAGAAGAAGAAGAAGGGAGGAGGAGGAGACGAAGAAGAAGAAGAAGAAGAAGAAGAAGAAGAAGAAGAAGAAGAAGAAGAAGAAGAAGAAGAAGAAGAAGAAGAAGAAGAAGAAGAAGAAGAAGAAGAAGAAGAAGAAGAAGAAGAAGAAGAAGAAGAAGAAGAAGAAGAAGAAGAAGAAGAAGAAGAAGAAGAAGAAGAAGATTCACAGACTACAAAAAGATTCATAGACTGAAACATTCACAGGCTACAAAATTCACGGAATACAGAGAAGGTTCATAAAATATATATTTATAGACCAAAATAAGGTTCATAGCCTACACGAAGATTGAATAAAAGAAGATTTACTTCAAGAACATTCATAAACTACAAGAAGATTAACATTAGTTGTTTATTCACAAGATTTCAAGAACATCACCTTGGTATAGTTCAAGATACCTCAGGAACATTTAGAGTAGCCTTAAGGGGACATTCTGAACAATATATATATATATAGTGTGAACTGTGACATACATTTGGTTTAGTGCCATTAATAAATCAACATTAGTTAGAGTTGGAACTTTAATTCCTTAACTGTGCTGATGATTTGTTTACTACCTCATTGATGGTATTGTTCTAATGTGTGAATCTGACATCATATACCACGCTAACACCCACACACAACACAGAAGCACACCACTATATTACCTCATTATAGTGTTTTGATGATGCACTTGGTGTTTTGTGTTTTACTTGGCGTGGTGTACTATTAATTAGAATATATTAGTTACTACATAGAGTGGAGCCAAGTGTGTCCGGAAAATACAAGTATTCCGGATTTTCCCGGGGACAAATTTCCCTTATCGGAGTACTGTGAACTTCCGGGGCTCCACTGGCCCTCTGTGAAGAAACTTTATCTATTAATCAAATCCTCCCCTAGGGATTCTTAACGAGCCATTTTCAAGTTTCTCTAACAGTTGGCTATTAGAATTTGGGGATCCCATCCTCATTTCTTTTTAACTTACCACAAAGTGGTTTGCCCGCCCGGGAATGTTCACCACATATTGGGTTGCCTGTCCGGTCCTGTTCACCACCAATAGGTGGCTGTGGCCGAAATTTTTTTTTTTAAAGACCCCAATACTAATTGATGTCTTGCCACTACGGGATCTTGTAGGTGTTAGATAACGGACACACGTATTACTAGCAATAGGTTCCCTGCCCATAGAATAACTCAAGAATTTTGAAACAGCATTTTAAGAGGTATTGAGTGATCTACATGTGCTGATGTAAATGCTTATGTAAATTAGTGTTTGTTTGATTAACCTGCTGATCTTCCTACCTGTTAAACTTAGAGTAATTATCTGACCTCTAAAATATCTACTCTGCTGTGGAACATCTATTCTGGTTCGGAATAATATTCTGTTTATAGTATCTAGTTTTGAATAGAACTATCGACAGATTTTAGTTACTATCAGTAGAGTAGACATAATTCTAGAATGGCAGAGGCGGCTAAGTTGAGAAATCAGTTTATGGAAACCGGGAAGCAGTGCAGTCTCCAAGGCCTAGATCTGGCAAATTATGTGTCAGGAGAGTTTGAAAAATATGAAAAACTGAGGATGGAAAAGGAACTTTCAGAGGAAAAGTTGAAAATGGAGAGAGAATTAGAGGAGAAAAAGCTACAGGCTGACCTAGAGAATAAAGAGAAAGATCGCCAGCATGCCCTTGAAATGAAAAGAATGGAGAAGGAGATGGAGCTTAGGAGAATGGAGTTGGAAAACAATCTCCCAAACCCCGCACTTAATGCAAGCCCTATAGCCGAAGCAAATGCAGAAGCATCCTCTCTTCATACAGGTCCTATGGCGTTCCCTCTGGAACCATTTTCAGAGCACAGCGACACGATGGAGAGTTATCTTCATCGATTCGAGAGAATGTGCGATATGTGTGGTTTGGAGGAAAGTAAACGAAGTGTTAAGTTGTCCCAGGGACTGCGCGGTATTTCTTATGAGGTATTTTCCAGACTGCGTCCCGAGGAACTTGACAACTATGAGATTCTCAAACAGGCATTGCTTGCGAGATATGAAGTTGACGCAGAAAGCTATAAGAAAAAATTTAAAAGTGCTAGGAAGGAATCTGGAGAAAACTATGCACAGTTTATAGATAGATTAAAAACATATTTACATAAGTGGAGCACATTAGGTAGATTTGAGGAGACATATGAAGGTTTACAGGAAATGATCATCATAGACCAGCTGAAAGATAAAATGTCAGCTGACATGAAAGCATTTCTTACTCAGCATGGAGCTGAAAAACTGGATGCAATTATTACCATGGCAGAGAGATTTGAAAAGTCACAAAGAGAAGTTGGAGGTAATCGGCGGAATACACCAACTCCCTCGCAGGACGCTTCTCAGAAGCCCAAGGAAATTAATGGCCACAGTTATACTAAACCTAAAGAAAAACCTAAAACCACCACCCACAATAGAAACCAGCATGCTTTGAGAGAAGGGAAACTGCATTGTACGAACTGCAATAGGACAGGACACCGGACGAAAGACTGCTAGCGAAAAGCCCCTCCTCATATGGTCGCCTGTCTGGCAAAACAGGAAAGAAAGAAGGTGAGCACTGAGGATCATCCTTATCAGAATGAGCCTGAAGACACCAGGACCAGAATTCCTGTGATAGAATCAGTTACACTTAACGGATTCTCTACCACGTGTCTATACGATACTGGTCTACAATTTGATGCAATTGTTTCTACCTCATTAGTGAACCCTGAACAAATCACCGAGGAGACAATTGAACTACAGGGGCCTTTAAAAAGCACCGTCCCGATGTCATTACCCGTGGCAAAGGTAAACATAATTTCGCGTTATGTGACTGGTGAAATAAGAGCAGCGGTCCTAGATGACCCCATCTTCCCTGTCATGTTGGGATGTCGCTACGTCTTTTTAGGAGATCCTGGTAAGCCTCTGACTGTCGGCGCCATGACGACTAGACAGCAAGCTAAGGAAACTCCAGCGTCGACAACTCCGACAAATCCTCAACCAGAGGAATTGAAACAAGCCCAGGCAGCAGACAGCACCTTAGCGGCATGTTTTCATAAACTGCCTAAAGCACATTCACCCCCACATAAAGGTGAAATGTACATGAAGAATGGACTTCTCCATCGAAGGGCAGGAAAAGAAGGACAGGAGCACGAGCAACTCGTTGTACTTTCTTCTTACAGATCTCAAGTTCTAGATATGGGTCATAGTCTACCATTTAGTGGACACATGGGAATCAATGCTACGACGCAAAGGATTTCTACCCACTACTACTGGCCGGGAATGAATTCAGACATAGTGCGATATGTCAAGTCATGTCCCCAGTGTCAGAGAGTGGCCCCAAAGCACTGGACAGCACCAGCGACATTAGGGGAAATGCCCATTACTGGCACACCATTTGAAAGAGTGGCTGTGGATATAGTCGGACCTCTCAACCGTACGAAGAGAAGGAACTGCTATATACTTACACTTGTGGACACTTGCTCGATGTGGGCCGAAGCAGTGCCTATGCCATCAAGCGATTCAAAGCATGTAGCTGAAGCTTTGCTTGGCATATTTACTCGGTTAGGATTTCCACTTAGGATTCTAACTGATAATGGATCACAGTTCAGAGGAAAGCTAATGGAAGAAGTGTTCAGTCTCTTCCATTCTCGACAGATTCACACGTCTCCATATCACCCTGCGTCGAATGGGACAGTGGAACGATTTAACGGTACCCTTATTTCTATCTTGAGAAAATTAGCTCATGAGAAACCGGAGACATGGGATACATATGTACCTGCCGCATTATTTGCGTACAGAGAAGTACCCCATCACTCAACTGGGATTGCACCAGCAACATTGTTGTTTGGACGACCAATCAAGGGACCACTTGAAGCTTTACTTCGTACTTGGACTGATGATCAAGTTGATGAGACAGTTGTGACTGCATCCACCTATGTGGCTGAGTTAAAACAACGTCTACAACATGGTTGGAAGTTAGCGACAGACAATCTACGGCAAGCTCGACGTAGAATTGCCAGCTACTACAACAAGAAAGCGAAGGATCGAGAATTGGAGGTGGGAGAAAAAGTGCTGTTACTTCTCCCAACTAGTCAGAATAAGTTGCAGATCGGCTGGAAAGGACCTTATGAAGTGACTGAGAAGATTTCTCGCACTAACTATAGGATTTCCATCAGAGGGAAACAGAAAATTTTTCATATAAACCTCCTGAGGAAATATAATGAAAGGCCTACCACCGAGACAGCACATCTGATGGCGTTAGCAGTGGCTACGGAAGTAGACCATGGAACCACGATGGGTGTGGAGTACCCTCTGCAAGCAAAAGAAACTTATCGGGATGTGGACATCAGTCCTAAACTCACCCAGGATCAGCAGCAGCAGATTCAAGAACTCTTAGCTACTTATGCAGATGTACTTACTGACAAGCCAGGACTTACAGATTTGGCCGAGTTCGACATGAAGCTAATCGACCATACCCCTGTGCGAGTCAAAACTTACCCAGTTCCTTATGCAAAAGCGACAGCTTTAAAAGAAGAGATCCAGCAAATGCTTTCAACAGGAATCATCTCTCCATCTGAATCACCTTACAGTGCAAGTGTGGTTTTGCTGCGAAAACCCAGTGGAGAACATAGGTTTTGCATCGATTATCGACAGCTCAATGCTATAACAGAGTTTCAGGCTGAACCTCTACCTGATCAAAACCAACTCTTCACTAGTCTCAGCCGGGCCAAGTACTTCACTAAGATAGATCTCAGTAAGGGATATTATCAAATTCCTGTAAAACAAGAATTTCGTCCATGGTTGGCCTTCATTTCCCCTGATGGTCACTATGAGTTTAACGTTCTTCCCTTTGGTCTGAGTAATGCTCCCAGTGTCTTCACCAGAATGATGAGGAAACTACTCAAACCACTTAAACATCCAGCAATCAGCAACTTTATGGATGATATCCTGATTGCTAGTGAGACGTTTGAGGAACATTGTAAGGCACTCCACCTTCTTTTCCAACGTCTGAAGGAAACTGGTTTGACAGCACGACCAAAGAAGTGTCAAATAGGATTCCAACAATTGGATTTTTTGGGACATACAGTATCTCAAGGATACATGACTCCTCATGAAGGAAATGTGGAGAAGCTGCAACAAGCACCTCGTCCTAAAACAAAGAAAGATATTAGATCTTTTGTTTCATTGTGTGGGTTCTATCAAAGATACATCAAAGACTTCAATTCATTAACAGCTCCTTTAACTAACCTTACAAGGAAAGGGGAGCCGGAGAATGTCAAATGGTCGGCCGAATGTGAGCAAGCTTATTCAGCTCTCAAGACAGCATTAACTGCCAAACCAGTACTTCATCTCTCAGATCTCACCCACCAATTCATTCTGAGGACCGATGCAAGCAACATTGGAATTGGCGCTACACTTCTTCAGAGGAAGGAGGATGAGCACTCAGTCCTGTTTCCGGTTGCCTATGCAAGTAGAAAATTGAACTCAGCAGAGAAGAATTATTCTACCATCGAAAAGGAATGTTTGGCATTGGTTTGGGCCGTGGAGAAATTTCAAGCATATTTGTATGGGAAGCATTTTACGGTGCAGTGTGACCATCAACCCCTAATGTTTCTGGCAGCCTCAAGGAACCTGAACTGCGAGACTGATGAGGTGGTCTCTGCTTTTACAACCATATTCGTTCCAGATCGAATATGTACCTGGAAAATTGAATGTTGGGGCAGACTTCCTTAGCCGACATCCTGTTCCTGATCAGGAAACAGAAACAGAGGTGAAAGGAACCAACGGGGAAGAGATGGATTAGCATTGGAAATTCGGAATGAAGCCGTGCCTGAAATTACAGTTTCTTGGAGGACAACTGTCTTGGAGGGGAGCTTTGTGACATGTCTCAGGCCCGTCTTCATACGAATTAACCCACCATATACAAGGACAAGTATAAGATAGACAACAGTGTTTAAATGGAAAGGACAGACGGCAAGCAGTTTCCTTAAGTTTCCAAAACTTAAACCCCAGGAAGAAAATGTAGTGTGATTCAGCGGGAACAAAGACTTTTGGCATTCTCAAAGTAATTAGTTACCTGTCACCTGTCAACTGGGAAGACCTACTATCAAAGAAGATAGTATCAGCGCGTGTTGCAATTTCATTAGCATACAATTGCATAGGTCAAGAGCGCACTGTTGATGTTTCATTACCGGGAGAAAGTAGGTGCCTGGCAACAAAGAAACTAGAAAGACAAAGACAGGAAGGATAACAGTATTGTTATCAGTAACTTTGGACGATAATTGGATGGATGTAGGGAGAATTAGTCATTGTCACGTCGAAGGAAATTCTTATGGAGAGGATTGGTGGAGACAAAGATTGTGGAAGACAAATAAAGAGGTGTGGGAGGAGATATATAAAGTTACAAGCGGCAACTTAGGCGCCAGTTTTGTTACCATGTGAGCCAGAAGCAGACGTGTTTCATTTAGTGTGGCTGTAATACTTGTCCTGGGAGAGAAAGTAATTAATAATTAATATGCATCGGCCTCTGTAAATGGATAAAGTTAACAGATAGATGTCTTCTATAGAGTGCACTTGTTCTTTGTGATAAGAAAATATATATCAATCTAGAGACAGGCTCAGAAGATAGAGAAGATTTTCTTGACTTAGAGAAACTATTCTGATGAGTAGATAAGTCATCCTTCGGCAAGAAGAATTCTTAATGAATCTTTTGAGGCGTTAGTCATGTATTTGATGAATGATACACTTTCTCAGAGTCTGCAGAGACGATCTATACTTTATAACAAAACTACCATGAGACTTTCTCAGAGATAGTCATTATATTCTATGTCTGGAAAATTATGTTCTAAAGTGTATTGCATGTTCTGACTCTATATGATTTTGTGTTACAATAATTCATATGTTTTATTTGTGAATGATACTTTTCTAAAACCTACCCTGTAAGATTATAGATGTGTATTAAAAATATGGGAATATGGGAAAATGATGAAGGGTTAGGCGGGTATTTTCCCGGAAGAAGGAAAGCATGGACAAGGCAGTGGGCTCATGTCGTTCTACGGACAAGAGAAGGACTAGCCTGCAGAACGCCTGAAGGAAGAGGACATGTTGTGCCAGTAGATGAGGTGGACACCTCCAACTGAGATTATAGAAAAATCATCAGGCATACAGGATAGCCAGGATGGACTACCCTGAGCTAAGGAAAGGATCCCTTCTCCCTTTGCTTATATTTTCCAACCCAGCTCTTAGGAGAGATAGATATATAGTTTTTGGTCCTATTTCTCAAGGGTGGTGGTTAAGTTGAGTGCTACAACTGGGCAGAGACCTGTATGCTGATGATGGTCATTCTGGAGGAACAGCACCATTTTACCTCAGCTGCTTCTCCTATGCCACAACCCTGCAGCCCAGGAATGAACAGCTAAGTACCTGTCAGTACAGTCTGTGTTGTCCGAGATTTTTAGAACCGAGATACCCCCTGTATCATCATCCTACGTAGGACCTACCCGAAAGTACTTACTTCTTTAAACGCAAGATTTCAAGAACATCACCTTGGTATAGTTCAAGATGCCTCAGGAACATTTAGCATAGCCTTAAGGGGACATTCTGAACTATATATATATATATATATATATATATATATATATATATATATATATATATATATATATATATATATATATATATATATATATATATATATATATATATATATATATATATATAGATGCTATGCAGCGAACTGTGACATACATTTGGTTTAGTGCCATTAATGAATCAACATTAGTTAGAGTTGGAACTTTAATTCCTTAACTGTGCTGATGATTTGTTTACTACCTCATTGATGGTATTGTTCTAATGTGTGTATCTGACATCATATATCACGCTAACACCCACACACAACACAGAAGCACACCACTATATTACCTCATTATAGTGTTTTGATGATGCACTTGGTGTTTTGTGTTTTACTTGGCGTGGTGTACTATTAATTAGAATATATTAGTTACAATAGAGTGGAGCCAAGTGTGGCCGGAAAATACAAGTAGACCAGCTGAAATTTCCCTTATCGGAGTACTGTGAACTTCCGGGGCTCCACTGGCCCTCTGTGAAGAAACTTTAACTATTAATCAAAATCCTCCCCTGGGGATTCTTAACGAGCCATTTTCAAGTTTCTCTAACAGTTGGCTAGTAGAATTTGGAGATCCCATCCTCATTTCTTTCTTACTTACCGCAAATACTAGCATTGTCAATAAAGAGTGACAGTTAGACTTTATGTGTGCCATTGGAATTATGGAAAAGTTAAATGAGCTGAATGTCAAACTTCAGGGCAATGGTGTGTTTACACATGAATTGTACGTACATGTACGAGGGTACGTTAATAAATAAGTCACAAATGGATATAGAAAAATAACTTAATATGATAACAACTTGAAACCAGTTTATTTTTATACATTCATTGTCCCTTTATTTCTCAACATAATTTCCACCAACATTAATACACTTATCCCATCGTTTTATCAGTCCTCCTAATCCGGCCGCATGGAACTGCGTGCTATGGTTTCTAAACCACGTTTTCACTTCCCATTCAACTTCGGCGTCATTCGCGAAATGTCTCCTCACTCCCCCCCCCCCCTCCCCCAGGTAGGTTTTCAGTGTTTATGCTGACAAATGTTTGTCCCGTAAAGCGGTGCATAGATGGGTAGAAAAAGTTACAATTGCGAGTCAATAAGTAAGTCACACAGTTCTGTGGGATGGCCGGTAAATGAAAACAAAGCACGCAGTTCAATGAAGCCGGTTTGGGAGGACACATAAAACTATGGGATAAGTGCATCAATGTTGGTGGAAATTATGTTGAGAAATAATAGGACAATGTATGTATAAAAATAAACTTGTTTCAAATTATTATCATGCTTAGTTATTTTTCTACAGCCACTTGTGACTTACTTATTAACGTACCCTCGTAGAATCATTTCAGGCAAAACTCTCACTGGTCTCCAGACAAGCAAGTGAAAAAAAGTTTTGTCTCTTTCCTTTAATGAAACAAGAAACCATTTCTGGTGAAATGATTGAAAAGTACAAAGCCCACTTAGATGCATTGACTGAAGAATTTGGGTGGAGATTCCAAGATTTCAAGAACTTAGAGTCACAGTTCAATATTCTCAGTTCCCCTTTTAGTGCAGAAGCTGATACGGCCACAGAGGAAATACAGTTGGAGCTGCTTGACGTGCAAGCAGATCATGACCTGAAAGAGACATTCAAGTCAAATGGTTTGCTGGATTTCTATGGATCTTTATCAGAAGAATCATTTCCCAATTTGAAAAACTTTGCAGCTAAACTTTTATCATTGTTTGGATCAACATACATTTGCGAACAAGCATTTTCTTGCTTGAAGATCACTAAATCTAAGAAAAGGTCTTTATTGTCGGAATGCAACGTGCATGCTGTCATGCGACTTTCAACAAGTAAACTTGCTCCAGATTTCAGGAATATTGTTAACAATTGCAAGCAGTTACATACATCTCATTAGAAATCAACAATTGTATGCACAATGTACACTGTCTGTGTCTAAATTAAAGCCATTGATAGATAATAAAAATAATTTATTTTAATTAAAAATATTGCAAATTTTGTTAACAAATTAGTAATCGTTTTTTTTTTTAATTATAAAATATAATGTATAAGTATAACATAAGTATAACACTAAATATTAACACCGTAAACTGTATTGATAATAAAATAAAAAAATATCTGCATTTCTTTACTAGACAACCAGAAGCCAAATATGAGAGGGTTAATTGAATTACCAAATATACTGTGCAGTATACATGTGTGAGTTTTTCATTCTTGTTTCAACTAATCAATCAATCATGTGCCATGCTGGAAAGCGTGGGCGGTCATGACTCGCCATTTCACTCGATCACCAGCGTCGTGGATCAGCTCAGTGTTCCTGTCTCGTCCATGCCATGTGGCCAAGCCATCCAGGTATTTTCCTCTTGGTCTGTTCCCTTCGATCTTGCCAGTTGTCACTAAGTTCTCCAATCCATTTCTTCTCATAACATGTCCAAAAAATTTTGACTGTCTACGTCTAATTTCTCTAATCAATTTACGATTTTCATTTGTCTCCTGTAGTACTTGGTCATTGGTTTTTCTGTCTGTCCATGGTATTCTTTGCATTTTCCTCAGAAACCACATTTCTGCAGCCATCAGATGTTTTTCAGCTTGACTGCACATTGTCCAAGTTTCACATCCATACAAAAGAACAGGCTCTATGTATCCCCTCAACACTCTTTTTCTCGTTTCAATTGACATCTTTTTATTGGTCAGAATGTTTTTCATCTTGCTAAAGGCTACTTTCGCCATGGCGATTCTTGTTCTAATCTCTTCAAGGCATCTCCCATCAGATGTTATGACTGTTCCGAGATAATTGTACCGATTCACTTGTTGAAGAATATTCCCATTTACTTGTATATTACATTGTGGTACTTCGTTCTTCCTAGTGACGACCATAACCTGTGTCTTCTTACAATTTAATTCCAACCCCAGCTGCTCACTGTGTACAACAACCGCGTCTACTAATTGTTGTAGATCTTGTGCATTGTCTGCAATCAATACTGTATCATCTGCATATCTAATGTTATTGATGTTTCGTCCTCCAATGCTGATTCCATTTATATCTTCTACATTTCTGAAAATATTTTCACTGTATAGGGAGAAAAAGATCTGGAGACATTACACATCCCTGCCTAACACCTCTCTTAATTGGCTGATATTGTCCCACTTCATTATCAATCCTTATGGCAGCTTGTTGTTTCCAATATATGTTTTTTTATTAGTCTAATGTTTTTCCCATCAATTTGTAGATCTGCAAGCATATCTACCATGTTGACATGCCTTTGTGTAGTCAATAAAGCAAAGATGTATATCCTTGTTTACTTCTATAGCAGGTTCAATAACTGTTCGCAGCATATACACAGCATTTACTGTACCCATACTGTTTTGTATTTCCTTATACAAACCCACATTGTTCTTCCCCTATTTCAAGTTGTATTTTGTTCCTCACTTTTTGCATGATAATTCGCAGTAAAATCTTTGTGATGTGACTCATTATACTAATTGTTCTATGTTGATCACATTCCAAGGCTCCTAATTTCTTTGGGATTGCAATAAATACAGAGTTACATAATTCAGAAGGTATATATCCAGTATCATATAATGTGTTCAGCAGTCTGGTGACTTGCTCTAGTCAAAATTCTTCTAAAGCTTTAATCATTTCTGTTGTGATGTTATCTGCACCGGGGGCCTTGCAGCTTTCATATGCTTAAGAACATTTCGAACCTACGTCTTCAAAATTGGCGGTCCCTCATTATTAAATCTAATATCATACTGTGCCTCTCTGATATCATTATAAAGGTTTTTCACATAATCTGTCCATACATGTAGAGTCTGATCTTTTTCTATTATGATTTTGCCATCTTTAGTTTTTAGACAGCCTGTTGGTGTACTTGTTCTTTTATTAGTAAGTTCCTGAATTCTTTTGTGCATTAATTTGGTATTTTGACTGTTGTGTTGTTTTCAATGTCTAAGCACTTTTCCTCAAACCATGCTTCTTTTGCCTCCTTACATAATATTCTGACTTCTCTGTGAATTACTTCATATTTGGCAGAATTATTTTTATTGAGTCTTCTTGTTTCCATTAGGTGTAAAATTTCTTCTGTCATCCATTTCTTACGACCCGCCTTCTTTAATTTTGGAATAGTTGTTTCTGCAGCCAAACTGATTTAATTCTTCAACATTTCCCATTGATCAACCACATCCTGGAATAATATCTCTGGATCAGACAATACATCAAATCTGTTCTGTACTTCTATTTTGAATTTGTTTTGTATTTCCTTGTCATTACTCAATGTACCCAAATCATATTTAGTGTTTCCTGTTATATACTTGACTTTCTTCAACTTTATCCCCAGTGTTCCTGTAAGTCAGTGGTTCTCAACCTTTTTTGGCCCGTGCCCTCCTTCACCATATTGTCAGAACGTCATTCCCCCCCCCCCCCTTTCGTATTTCCTTCCTAAAAATTCCGCATCCGCCCCTACATAGTATACGTAATAATGGAAGGTAAATTTAATTGCACATACTAAAACAAGTCTAGATGTCCACATAAAACATGGTTTGTGGGTCTACTTACTTTATAAATTGAATTTTAGAAGGGTGAGACGTACAGAACCGTTCAGTATGAAAGGAAAAACAATTTCAAGTAATCTGTTCTTGTATTAACGCGATCTTGAAATAATCTTAATTTCCCCCCCCCCCCCCCCGGAAACCCCAATATTCCCCCCTGGGGGGAATTCCCCACCGGTTGAGAACCGCTGCTGTAAGTAGTCTGTGGTCACTATAACAATCAGCAATGGGAACTGTTTTAACTTTTGTTAGTGGGTTTCTAAATCGTCTGCTAATCAGAATGTAGTCAATCTGGTTTATGATCCTGCTATCAGGATTCCTCCATGTCCATAATCTTCTAGGGTGTTGCTTAAACCAGGTGTTTCCTACAATCATTTCCCGTTCTTTTGCCCACTCTACGAGTCTGAATCCTCTTTCATTTCTCTCTGCTAAACCATAGTTTCCTACTGTGTATCTATCACCTTGATTTCCCAGGACTCAGGCATTGAGTTACAAGTAGAAAGGAGCAGCACTTATGGGTTACACCCGTGTGCCGTGATGTTTATCCGTCGAGTAAACTAAAACTAAACTAAACTAAACTTAGATTCTCCAGTAATAGCCATCCCAGGCTGTTGAGACTTGACATGCCTTTTATGATAGTTACTTCAAACTATTGAGGTCTTGCATCTATTCTATGATAGACACCACAGGCTATGGAAGCCGTACACTCCTTCTTTTACAGACACCCCATGCTGTTGAGGCATTACGTGTCTCCAGTTACACCATCCCAGGCAATTGAGACTTTGCATGCCTTCTATGACAGTCACTTCAAACTATTGAGGTCTTGAATATATTATATGACAGACACACCTGGCTGTTGAGGCCTTGTATGTCTCCAGTGACAGCCATTCCAGGCTGTTGAAGACTTGCGTGTCTCCTACGACACCCATCTAGAGCTGTTAAGGCCTATCATGTATTTTCAATCTTTCAACGTCTGCTTGTTTTTCCGTGTTTTTCTGTAGTCTTGCGACATGTTCACACGCAATTCAAGCAGCTATTTTTTCTTTGTCTTCTTTCATGGGTCTCATAACGTTTCTGCCGATTTGGCTGCTTTGCAATTTCTTAGGAAATACCATCAGTGAAAGAACGGGTGTCAGAAGCAGTGTTCGTACCTGGAAGCATTTCAATAATGTCATGTATTTTACGCTCTCCTTTACTCCATCAGAGATGAAAACCGGACGTAAAAGAATCGGAAACGTTTCTGGTCCAAAAAGCACCGCTATAATATAGACCTATAAAGGAGCTCTTTATGTGATATTTTCATAATGAGCAATATTGCCTAGCACTCGGGCATGGTTCAGTGAGTACTGACAGTCAAGAGCCGACAACTACATCTCGACTAATGTCCAGGACTACCTGCCATTACGCTTTCACTCTGTGGTTCGAGTTAAGGGTACCGAGTAGAGGAAATGATCTGTGATATGACACAATCACCGCCATCCACTTGATATCCTATTTTCTCATTTTCATAATTCGTAACTTTATTACCGAAAGAATCCATGTATTAATATTGCTGGCGTGAATAACGTGTATGAGCTCATTACTCTCAATCCCTGTAAAACGCCATAAATTATGTCATGTATATGTCCTTTCTTGTGGTACACTGTATGTACTCCATTAAAACATACATGACAGCACTCGTGTTGGACATAACACTTTTAAGGAAGATGGGATAATAACTCGATAGAAAATCAAACACACATTAAGGAATGGAGGCAAAGAACGAACGAACTCTTATTTTCAAAGGGTTAAGAATTGGGCGCGCAAACCCGTCTGACATTTTTGTCTCGTTCCTTTCATACATTATTTCACTTATATTTCTTTTTAAATTAATCGTAAGAAACAACAACAATATAACACCGTAAACGCACAGGAATGTTCAAATATCATTACTGCATTGCTCACCTGGCCTAGGGGTGTAACGTCTTTCTCCGTCACCCCGTGTACTCTCGTGAGTGGCGTGACGTACGGCGAGAATCTGTAGGGGTACTGGCCTCGGCGGTGACTTACGGGGTACGTGAGCCGCTCGCTTAGAAAGCAAATGCAAACTACTGAGCGTAATCTTGCCTAGTACATCAACAGCAGCTGAAAATGCTGGTGTTGACTGCAACGTCCTGTAAGGGATATGCAACATTTAAAAAAAATTAATATTAATTTTTATTATGATATTTGTATTAAGGCTACAGTAATAATAAAGAGGTAGAGATAAATATGTGGATGTGTAAGTGACCATGTAGATCTTTCGGTGTATAAATCAGTACATAGGACGTTTGGTATATGAGACAGTACGTAGATCTTCTGCTATGTAAGTAGTACCTAGATCTTCCCTTATGTAAGTCAGTACCTAGTTCTTTTTGTATGTAAGTCAGTACGTAGATTGTTCAGTGCCTATATCTTTCGGCATATAAGTAAGCACATCTTTCCGTATTTTTGCTTTGTCTCTATGTGCATGAGCGCTTAAGATCTTTCAGTATGTCCTTCAGTATGTAAATATTTTGGTATGTAGGTGAGTACGTAGAAGCTCTGCGTGTAAGTCAGTACGTAAATCATTTCATGTGTATGTAAATATGTAGATATTTTGGTATCTAAGTCAGTACGTAGATCTTTTCATATGTTGGTAAGTATGTAGATATTTCAGTATGTATGTCAGTACGCAGATCTTTCCATATGTTGGTAAGTGTGTAGATATTTCAGTATGTATGTCAGTACGTAGATCTTTCCATATGGTGTTGGTAAGTATGTAGATATTTCGGTATGTATGTCAGTACGTAGATCTTTCCATATGTTGGTAAGTATGTAGATATTTCGGTATGTATATCAGTACGTAGATCTTTCCATATGTTGGTAAGTGTGTAGATATTTCGGCATGTATGTCAGTACGTAGATCTTTCCATATGGTGTTGGTAAGTATGTAGATATTTCGGTATGTATGTCAGTACGTAGATCTTTCCATATGTTGGTAAGTATGTAGATATTTCGGTATGTATATCAGTACGTAGATCTTTCCATATGTTGGTAAGTATGTAGATATTTCGGTATGTAAGTCAGTACGTAGATATTTCCATATGTAAGTCAGCATGTAGATATTCGGTGTGTAAGTCATTTTCTAGCTGTTTAGATTTTTTATTTTTACTTTATTTATTTTTTTTTTGCGCTCGTTCCCTTTGAACTCAAGCGTAGCCCATATACACTACTTCTAGTAGTGCTGGACTGAATTTTGCGTGTGGATTAGCTTTCCCTATTAACAGTGTCCCTCGCCATCAGGCGAATTCACTCCGACTTCAGAGGTACTTATAATTTACCTTCCCAAGTCAAACACGATAGATCAACATTGTAATCCAGTCCAGCTGTCCGTGTAGGGGTTGAACATCTTACATCGGCATCAGCACACCGGATGTTTAAGAACAGGCGTTCATATACATACCGTCATGCTGATCAGTTTTAATATATAAGTCGGTTTGTACATCTTTCGGTAACTAACTGAGAACGTACACATTTCAGTTAACAAGGGGGTGTGTTATTTTCTGGGTATATTAGTAAGAACGTAGCTCTGTCGGTGTGTAAAGTAACGGTGTTGTTATACAGGTTTTTGTTGTACGTAGCAACGACCGTGAGTGTATTACGTAGCGAACTGGCAGTGTTAGTAACAGCGTAGATAGGTGGGTGTATCAATAACTATCTAGCTCCGTGTGTAAGCCAGGCAGGCAGGCAGGTAGGTAAGTAGGTAAGTAGGAAGGTAGGTAGGTAGGTAGGTAGGTAGGTAGTTAGTTAGTTAGATAGATAGATAGATAGATAGATAGATAGATAGATAGATAGATTGATAGATAGATAGATAGATAGATAGATAGATAGATAGACAGTCACACAGACAGTCAGACAGACAGATAGACAGATAGATAGATAGATAGATAGATAGATAGATAGATAGATAGATAGATAGATAGATAGATAGATAGATAGATAGATAGATTGATAGATTGATAGACAGATAGACAGACAGATAGACAGATAGATAGATAGATAGATAGATAGATAGATAGATAGATAGATAGATAGATAGATAGATAGATAGATGCGCGGTCATGTGTGCTAGTGAGCTGTGTGCCTCAGCCCAGAAAGCCATGTGCGGGTCGATGTGCGAGAAAAGGGTTGTTCACTGAGATGTAAGGCAAGCAGGGACCGGAAATTGCGCTATTGGGTTCCTGGCTCTCTTCGCGTCAGTGCACGTGGTTCCGGTTGAATATTGGGTTTTGATTTCCGGCGGGAGGATTTTTCTCCCCGTTCTTGTCACGTCTGGGAGTGCCTCGACTCCCAGCAAAGAAAACAGCCAATCAATGAGCCGGGTGTTGAGGGCGGGAAAGAGGGCTATACTTGAGCGGGAAATCTAAATGATATATGTTTTCCTTCCATCGTTGAGCCTGCTTCTGTGTTTGCACGGGATTGGCCTTTGTTGGACTGACTGAAGTAGAGTCTGAGTTTCCGCTTGCCGCTTCCCAACAACTCTGCGGTATCGTGAGCGTTAAAAGGTTAACTCAATGGAAGAAAAAGATTGCCTAGCGTTACCTCCTGCAGGTTTTGCTGCAGATTACAGCGGTACAAAACTAATAATAGAAATTATAACTTGCGGTTTATAGACTGTATATGTGGAAATAATGAGATTGTGGGAGATTGGCAGGGGTTCTGGAATACTCTCAAAGCTGAAAACTGTCAATCAGATAGCGATTGGAAAGATTAATAGTGTGACTCTTCGATGGCTGTTGAACGTGAGGACGGAGCGCGTATAGGGGCCTGAGTGCAGTTATGTCAGTTCTTAGTTCAACTGAACAACACAACAGACTATATATATTTATAATATCGATTATTGCTCTGCACTGTCTGTGCTTTCGTTTGTTAGTGTATGTTTTAATGTTGTTTGTGTGTGTGTGTGTGTGTGTGTGTGTGTGTGTGTGTGTGTGTGTGTGTGTGTTCTTTTGACTTTTAATATAACACAAAAAGCATACACAGTTATGACTATTATGTGGAGAGTTATTAAACGGTCGTTATGGTAATCAGTTAGACCTGTATGCATAATTAACTCATACCCAACACTGATTTGACTGATTGATTGACTGACTTATTCGTTTTATTGGTTCATTGATTACAACCCTTTTATTGGATTTAATTGCAATATCCTTCGCATGATAATACTATCCGTTAGTGTACCGAAGTATAAACGGACTGTTATTAGAAAGCAGCAAGTCAAATGGTTTGGCCATGCATGTAGGCTACCAGTCAACAGCATGCCACAACAAGCAATGATGTACAGACCAGATGGAAACAGAGGAAGAGGCCGACCACGTAAACGTTGGACGGAGGGAATAACAGAATCCATGGGAATGTCGATATACGAAGCCCATAACCGGGCACTCTCACGAAGTTTATACTTCACCTCGACACCACAAGGTACAAGAGGAACATGATGAGATGAGTGTACCGATGTCTACTTTACGATCACACTTTGAGAATCTCAATTCAGTGTATGAACCTCACACTATCAGATTGAATCCCGCTGTTGATTATCAGAATCCACACATATTATACATATTATAATCATCAGCAGCAAGTGTCCTGTCAGCTGGCGTAGTCATTTATATCTCTCCACATATATCGGTCCTAGGTGTTCTGGATCAACTCTGTTGATGATATTCCTACATGCCACCGTCTCAGTCCATCCAGTACCATTTCTCTTGATCGGCCTCTACCTTTCTTCCATTTGATCTTACCTGTCGTCATTATGTTCTCCAATGCTTCTCCTCTCATCACATGATCAAAGACAGCTGTTTGTGTAAACATTATAGTGTCTGTATATTCTCTATAAATTATTATAAATTCTCTCCGTTTTAAAATTGTACATGGGCAGCGGCTAGACAACCTACCCGATAATATTTAAATCGTCGAAATAATTGTGGCTTATTACACGAGATTTCATTTGTTTTCACCTCGTAGGAGACTGTTGGAATGCTGGGTGATCAGGGGAGATTGTATTTTAAGCTATAGTTAAAACGAAATAAAGAATGTAATTGATTTCATTCACCCAAATACAACCTTCCCTTTTCATGTCAGCAACAATGTCTTTAGATAGTTGTGTTGAACAACACATCAAATGTCATCTGAAATTGGGGGAGCAGTGTATGTGTGTGTGTGTGTGTGTGGGGGGGGGGGGGGATACTAATCGGAGGTTACAATATAAACAATTTACGCTATGCAGATAACACAGTATTGGTGGCGGATAATGCAACATACCAATAACAATTGTTTGACATTGTAATAACATAGAGTGCAAAGAAAGGACTCTCCTTGAATATCAAGAAAACAGTAACAATGGTGATATCAAAGAAAATTGTGACACCAAAATGTGACATAGACATAGAAGGGAACATTCTTAACCAAGTGGATAGTTTTAAATACCTAGGGGCATTTACAACATCAGATGGAAGATGTACAACAGAGATTAAGAGCAGAATAGGGCAAGCAAAAGCATTATTTCAGAAAATGAAGAGTATCTTATGCAATAAGTCACTATCAGTGAATGTAAGAAAGAGAGTGTTGAAATGCTATATACAACCAGATTTTTTTTGTATGGCAGTGAATCTTGGAATGTAAATGGACAAATTAGGAAGAACATAGAAGCAACAGAGATGTGGTTTTTAAGACGAATGTTGCGAATATTCCTTGGACTGCCAGAGTAACGAACCATGATTGCCTGAAAGAGGATAATGAAACTAGAACATTATATACAACAATAAGAAAGAGATAAACAGCTTTCTTTGGTTATGTGATGAGAAGAGAGGCATTGGAGAACATCGTGGCAACTGGAAAGATGGAGGGGAAGAGAGGCAAAGGCAGACCAAATGAAATTATCCTGAATGGATTGAAACGGTGGCAGGGAGGCATATCATCAGCAGAGTTGATCCAGAACACAACAGACCGAGATCTGTGGAGAGCTATGGACGCCTGTGCCAGCCGGCATGGTATTTGATGATGATGATGATATATATATATATATTCGCAAAACTCCCTATCTGTCTACTTGCGTGTATTGTGTCTGTATGCCTACCTTCCTGCCTGCCTGCCTGCCTGCCTACATTCTGCCTGCCTATATATTGTGTTTTCCTGCCCACCTAACTATCTTGTTTTCTCTATCTTGTGTTGATCTATCTGCATGCCAACCTGCATACTCTCTCTCTCTGTCTCTCTGTCTCTCTCTCCCTCTTTCTCTCTCTCTCTCTCTCTCTCTCTCTCTCTCTCTCTCTCTCTCTCTCTCTCTCTCTCCTTCTCTGCCTACATACCGTCCAACCTGCCAACTTGCCTCCCTATCTGTCTATCAACACTGCGCGCCTCATATGATGTTTCCCCTGTAGCAATGTTTGGTGCACTTTTTATTGAACCCATCGATTCAATCACCGTCGTAACCATAAGAATTTAGACTTAAGGTGTATTTAACTCATCTTTCTATTTCCAACCTTTATCCCCACAGTTAGGCATTAGTCCGCGATAACTCAATCCTATCTTTATCTTCCCCATTCAGCTCCATCATTGCCCTCCCAATATGATTCGTTTCTGCCTCTACTGTTCTTTTCCTCATGTGTTTTACGTCTCTATCTATGATTTTGCCCTTTATATTCTTTTCTAGATATATTGTTCTCTTGTTTTCTAAATGTATGTCCTATCCATCGCCAGCGACATTTCTTCATCTATTAGTTATTTCTTCATGAGCTCGGCATTGTTCATTCTGTTATCATAGCATTTGTGTTCAATTTGTAGCAGACACAATTAATGAACGTTTGTAGCTTGTGTCAATTTGTGTCAATTTGGTTATTTACATTACAGACACAATACACGCAAGTAGACAGATAGGTAGTTTTGCGAATATATATATATATATATATATATATATATATATATATATATATATATTATATATATTATATATATATATATATATATATATACATAGACTCCATTCATCACACTAGCAAAGAAGTATTACCAGAGAGAGGCAAAATAGCTAAGAAAAAATGGATGAATGAAGATATCTTAAACCTGATGGACAAATGAAAACAGTATAAAAGTGACAAACAAGAATACGCTAAGATAAATAGAGAAATAAAAGATAAATGTGGGAAGGCTAAAGAAAGTTGTTTGAACGAGCAATGCAAATAAATTGAATTAAATTCCATTAAAGATACAAAAAATATGCACAGACAAATCAGTGAGCTTACAGGGGAAAAAATAAAGATAAATACAGGGTGTTTGAAATCAAAAACAGGAAAGATAATATTAGAGGAAGATGCTATAATAAAGAGGTGGAATGAGTATATAAGAGAATTATATGAAGGAGAAAGGGCAGAATTAACAGAAGATAGTGACTTGGAAGGTCCACCTATTCTGAAAGAAGAAGTCGCTGACGCTATGAAACGTATTCAGAAGGGAAAAACAGCTGGGCCAGATGAAATCACAATAGAAGAATTAGAAGTATTGGGAGAATTTGGAGTAGATATATTAACCAAAATGTTGAATGATATTTACAGCAGTGGATATTTACCCAGTGATATGCTGAAATCTGTATTTATAGCTATACCAAAAAGACCAGGAGCAATTGATTGTGAATGACATAAGCCTGGGTCATTGACATTGAGGTGAGTGACCGGGCATGAGGAAGAATGGAGATGAGAGTGGGAGACAGTAAAGTGACTGACCTGGCTATGAGAAAACAGCCAGTCCTGAGAAATAAAATAGTGAGGGTAGAGGAAAAAACCCTAGGGGGATGGGGGAGAGAGATAGTTTAGTTTGTGTGTGAAGTCAAGGGACTTCAGGAGAGTTGATGTGTAGATGCCGAACTAGTCGGTATGCTAAGGAGAAGCGGAGTTAGAGATCTCCGTGTTGTGTTGTTCTCCTAGTTGTGAAGACAGGCCTGAACCAGAGTGGGTTCTATAGGGAGTGAGGGCCAAAAACCCAGAGTGGGTTGCATAGTTGAGCAGTGGCTCCGACCCAATGTGTGGGTTGTATTGTGGGATTTCCAGCCGTGGATAGTAGCTGGATTACCTGTCTTGTGGATTTGATAAGAAGCAGGCCGTGAGAAGGCATTGATGTGTGCTGGTTAAATTGTGAGGAGGATATTTATATTCTATGGATTACATTATTTTCTGGATGTATAAACATGTTCCGTCTGTCCGTCTTATTTCTGGAATAAATGATTATGTGCGCCAACTCAATCTTGTTTCATGACTGGTGAAGGTGCACTTCTGGGGTGAGTTGGATTAAGAGACAGTTAGATAGCTCAATTGACACACCATGAACATCGTTACCTAGACAACGACCATCACACGACAATATCAAGCAAAGATCATCAAGAACATTGATATTATCATCAAGAACGACGTGTGACAATCTGGGAGCTCGTCGCTTAGTAAGGAGTATCTGAGGGCTACGTCTAATCAAGAACATTATAGACAGTGTTGTCATTCTGAGATATTTGTGGGCTCTTCGCGGAGAGAGGGTGGACAGCGGAGTGTGTCCACCGTATAAACACTGAGTTTTTCTCCGTGCGGGAACTGGCTACAGACAGTTCACGTCAAGTCCACTACAGGTGAATTGGAACCAACCATATCGCTAAAGCGAGTGGGGGTGTCAGAGAATTAACGCAGCACAAAAGTATGCACGGCGAGACGGGCTGCACATTATCGCTGTCGGTGATAAAGACACGCCATACAGACTAACCGGGAGAGTCCATTACGGTGACAGGTAAATTTGATACCAGGCAGTAGTGCTGAAACTAGCAGACGCGGCAATGAAAGACCAGTGTTGAATCCAGAGTGGCGAGGGCAGCGTGTGTGTGTGTAGGACATCGCTGGCGGTGATAATGACAGGATTGGGAACCAAAGATATTTGACAGGTGTGTGTGGTGAGGGAATGCACCGTGTGGTCGCTTTTTGACTGGTCAAGATTTGTTGACGCCGTTAAAAGATGAGGCGGAGTTAAGAGACAGTACAGGTGGAAATTGTGAGTCTCCACGGACAATTCGGGTCAGCGCTGTTTACGAGAACATTGAACTCCCGGGAAGGGGAGAGTTAATGAATGTGTAGAATACACTGAGAAAATTGACATTTCTGAATCACCGGGAGGGGTGACAAAAGTGGGTGGAAAGAACCCTACCGCCAGAGTTGGGGCATGTTAATGGTGTAAAGTGTATTTTCCACGGAGTTACCAGAGCAGCCGGATCGGGGCTGAGAAGTTGTGTGGAAAGTGTTTTTGTATAACGGGAAAAGTGTCCGGTCAGTTTACAGTGTGTATTATTGTGACAAAGATTACTGAAGTTGACCTGCGGGTCAAGGTTGGGCACAGTGGAAAGTTACTGAAATTTTCCAGAGAACTGGATAAACAACTTGTTTATGAATGAAAGCCAGATTTTATGTTTCGTTTTTGTTGAACTGTTCTACTATCGTTACCATTATTCTGTTACGAGCAAACATTTTAACGTGGTGTCATCACCGCACACAAGGGTGCATACAGTTGCCAAAAAGAACTGACGGTACAGGGTTATAGCACTGGGCATTTGCGGCCAATTTTTCCTTTGAACTTTGTCTTTCATCGGCAATCCAGAACATTTTGGGATAATTACCATCATCTTCAATTTGTACGACAATCGAAAGAACACTTTGGATAATTATTATTACCATCAACGTTTCCGACAGTTGGAACTTGTGATCACAACCCGAATTCAGGAACCACTCAACAAATCAATCAGTCATTTTGAAATCTAGTGTCGTAGACATTTCCAGCGGATTGCGAAAAACTATTAACAGCAAAATAAGAACTTTTGGCGACGGATTATCATTAATAGGCACATATTTGTCGGCCAACGAGTTGGACATTCTGTTTGCTGCTCATTGTCTTATAAATATTGTTTTCGGTTGTTAAGCTATTACTTGTATGTGGTCCGGTGTTTGTCAGGTGTAGGGGATTTTTGGGGTGTTTCTCGAGAGTCGGGATACAGCACAAAAATTTATTTTTCTTTCTGGTGCTTACGATATTTTTGTAAGGAAAACGTTAATGAGTTAACGTGTCGTGCAGTGGCATTGAATAGTCCTTAACCAATATCTAGAGCCGAGTTGTCTGACGTCAGATTTGTGTATATGTTGATGCTATAATTGTTTTTGTTCTCTCTTTCTTTTCATAATATTTGCATATGATATTTGCTGTGTTCGGATATATGTTATTATTGTGAACTTTTGTCGTGTCTACTATCTAGTGGTATCTTTGTCAGTTTATATATTACGCGCACTGTGGGTGTCCCTACACAAGCTTGTGGTTGTTACTGTGGTTTATTTCTTTGTGATCACCGTCTCCGTGTACTTGGCTTGTGAGTCTAACGTTTTTATAGACAACATTTAGTGTTATCATTCATTCGTTTTGTATATGTATTTATATGTATGTTTAACAATATTTCCAGAAATGTTATACAACTATTGGTCATAGATATATAGATATAAGGGAGTATAGGTGATACTTCCCCCCTCACTACCTAGTGCTTATAGAGTGACTGGGTGAGTACAGAGTGATATTTTAGCACTACGAATTTACGTACACAGGGAGTGCTGGTGTACTTAGGGAAGTGACACAAGACTAACAGCAGAGTCTGTCACATTTATAGTTGGCTGATTGACAGCAACGTGTCCACAAGTACAAGATGCCTACTTTAATGGAATATATTGAAGCAGGTGAACGAATAGGCCTGAAAGGTAAAGAGTTACAGGAGTATGCAGAAGCAAAAGAACAAAAGCACACCGAAAGAGAGGAGAGGCAGAATGAACGCTGAGGCAAAGCGTCTACAGGAAGAGAAAGAGACACAAGTAAAGCTAGCTGAAATGGAAAACAAGCGTCTACAGGAAGAGAAAGAGACACAAGTAAAGCTAGCTGAAATGGAAAACAAGCGTCTACAGGAAGAGAAAGAGACACAAGTAAAACTAGCTGAAATGGAAAACAAACGTCTACAGGAAGTAAAGTTAGCTGAAATGGAAATTGAGAAAGAGAAGATTAAGATGGAAGCGGAAATTGCTCTCAGAAAATTAGAACTATCTTCGAAAGGTCAAAGTGAGGAAAGCAGAAGACCATCGCAGTCGTCACAGACGAATTAAAACTGCCATACTTTACGGACCGGGATTGTCCTTGAGGCCTATCTTTCGAGATTCGAATCATCTGTGAAAACATTAGGCATTCCAGAAGCAGAGTATGCGATGCGACTTGGCGATTTCTTACGGGCAAGGCACTAGACACCATGTTCAATTTACCTGTAGAAGAAAGAAACAACTACACTATCTTACGTCAACGTTTGCTGACAAAGTTCCAACTAACTGAGCATGGATATAGGACAAAGTTTAGACAGTTAGTGCCAGAGACAAATCAAGATTTCACAGACTTTGTTAACACCGTAAAGAATACATTTAACAAATGGATGGAGCTTGCAGAAGTAGGGAAAGATTTTAATAAATTAGTAGATCTAATGTTAAGAGACAAGGTAGTATCTGCATGCAATTCTAATTTAGTGGCGTTCTTTCAGGAATGGAAGCCAAAGGACATAGACACAATGTCTCAGTTAGGGCAAAACTATATGACTGCACATCCTAACAGTTCTATTGGGAAACTAATGAGTGAGGAAATAGTCTGTGCAGCGTACACTAAACAGGACCAGAATCCAGTCATCAGACCAAGGGCGAAAAGTGTGGATTCAGCACAGAAAGGTGAGCAGCAAGAACTTCAAGATAATGCTTTCCGAGGAAACAATGTTGGTAGAGTAGGACGGTACCCATATAGAAGAGGGAACTTCCAGAGACGTCCAAATTATGCCGGATGTTGGAATTGTGGGAGCTGGAGACACAAGGCAGCGGAGTGTGACGTGCAGCCAGCCAGTGAGCCAACAAGTAACGCAAGGAAGGAGATCATCTGTTTCAAATGTGGAAGGAAAGGGCATATCAGCCATCAATGTAGGATGAGAGAAACAGAGCACTCAAATGCAGCGCAAGTAATTGAGACGCTGAACAATGAAGATTGTAGTGGGTGCAAACCTCTTTTTGAAAAAGACAGTCAGCCAGTCCTAATATGTGGTCATACAGTGAAAGCAGGATCAGCAGTGCATGAAGGAGGAAGTCTGAAGCTGCATCAGGGATTTGTCAATGATAGACCAGCGTTAACAATTAGGGATTCCGGATGTACGTCTATCGGAGTGAGGAGAAGTTTAATAGATCCCTCGGATTATACAGGGAAAAAGATTAGATGCATAACATTCAACGGCACAGTAGAGTTCTACCCATTAGCCATAATAACAGTAAAAACACCATATATCACTGGAAGAGTGACAGCGTGTGTTTTGGACTCACCAGTGGCTGATTTGATCATAGGAAATGTTATAGGAGTTAAAGATTGTACAGAAGAGGAAGTAGTTTATTGGGACCAAAAATATAGTGTAAGCAGTAATGAGGTAGTTACCACAAGAGAACCTAAATTAGAGAGTATAGCTGAGGTAGAAGAGGCACTTGAAGTAGACACAGGAACTCAGGACAAGGATAGTACAGCTGAGCAGATGAGAATGGATCCCAAATATAGTGCTAGTGACTCCCAGAGACAAGATACTACTCTGAACAAATGTTTCCAAGGGTGTAGTAGAGTAGAAAATAGTCAGTCAGGGAAGGGTAGATGGTGCTTCGAGAGGAAGAACAATGTTCTCACTCGCAGGTTTTCAGATAGCAGAACTGCACGTGGGCAAGGAGCAGTACCTTTAGCACACAGAGACCGATATACTAGAACAGCTCAGGATAGTGCATGTGCAGGGCACATAGGCATAAGGCGTATGCAGCAGAAAGCAAGGTTCCAGGTATATGGGCCAAGATTGAATAAAGAGTTCAGACTAAACAGAGACTCAAGTGTAACGGTGCAATATGCAGATAGGAAAGTTGAGTCAGGTCAAAAGAGTGTTCGCGACATTACTGACCCAGGGCTAGGGATAGCAGACAGATGTTGTAATGTAGAGGTACCATGAGTCATGGGTACATGAAAGGTAGACACAGCATCGACAGGAATCAGAGGTGGGTTAATGCAAGAACAGAACCACCTGATATAGGGTCGGTACACAAATAGTATTGTGGGGTCGTGAAGTAGTAAGAGACCTGTGGGTACATAAGTATAATGCTTTTCCTATGATGTATTATTATTATGTGATGTATTAGTTCATGCATTGATACACAAGATAGAAAGATGGTTGTATTTATGTGTGATGAATATTGGAGTGTACTATGAGCATTTGATGTATTATGTAGTGTGGTAGCTAGAGTAAGGTGCAGACATACTTAGGGCTACCCAGGCTATATGTCTGGGTCACATGTTTAGTAAGTTTTAGTCTCCCAATATTTGAAAACGAAGTTTTCTTTTAAGAGGGGGGTGATGACATAAGCCTGGGTCATTGACATTGAGGTGAGTGACCGGGCATGAGGAAGAATGGAGATGAGAGTGGGAGACAGTAAAGTGACTGACCTGGCTATGAGAAAACAGCCAGTCCTGAGAAATAAAATAGTGAGGGTAGAGGAAAAAACCCCTAGGGCGGATGGGGAGAGAGATAGTTTATTTGTGTGTGAAGTCAAGGGACTTCAGGAGAGTTGATGTGTAGATGCCGAACTGGTCGGTATGCTAAGGAGAAGCGGAGTTAGAGATCTCCGTGTTGTGTTGTTCTCCTAGTTGTGAAGACAGGCCTGAACCAGAGTGGGTTCTATAGGGAGTGAGGGCCAAAAACCCAGAGTGGGTTGCATAGTTGAGCAGTGGCTCCGACCCAATGTGTGGGTTGTATTGTGGGATTTCCAGCCGTGGATAGTAGCTGGATTACCTGTCTTGTGGAATTGATAAGAAGCAGGCCGTGAGAAGGCATTGATGTGTGCTGGTTAAATTGTGAGGAGGATATTTATATTCTATGGATTACATTATTTTCAGGATGTATAAACATGTTCCGTCTGTCCGTCTTATTTCTGGAATAAATGATTATGTGCGCCAACTCAATCTTGTTTCATGACTGGTGAAGGTGCACTTCTGGGGTGAGTTGGATTAAGAAACAGTTAGATAGCTCAATTGACACACCATGAACATCGTTACCTAGACAACGACCATCACACGACAATATCAAGCAAAGATCATCAAGAACATTGATCATAAACAACGCGTGTGATAGTGAAGATTGTCGTACAATTATCCTTATAAACCATATCACTAAGCTTCTACTCATAATCATAATGAGAAGAACCAAAAAGAAAATAAAAATGGAAATTAGTGAAGAACAGTATGGATTTGTGGAAGGAAAGGGCACAAACAATGCAATTTACACATTACGGACACTAATAGAAAGGTCAATAGAGAAACAGAGAGACATATATTTGTGCTTCGTAGATTATACTAAGGCATTTGATAAAGTAAAACATGATGAACTGATTAAAATGTTGGAAGATATCAACACTGATGGAAAAGATTTAAGAATAATAAAGAATATTTACTGGAACCAAGTAGCAGCAATTAAAATAGGAAATAAAGAGGGTAGTTACGAACAGATAAAGCTAGGAGTACGACAAGGGTGTGTCTTGTCACCAGATCTTTTCTCCCTGTATAGCGAAGTAATAATGAGAGAGATCAAAGAGATGCCAGGAATACTAGTTGGAGGTTATAATATAAATAATATACGCTATGCAGATGACACATTATTGGTGGCGGATAATTCAACAGACCTACAACAATTATTAGACGTTGTAGTAACAGAGAGTGCAAGGAAAGGACTCTCCTTGAACATCAAGAAAACAGTAACAATGGTAATATCAAAGAAAATGGTGACACCAAAATGTGACATAGAAATAGAAGGGAAAATCCTTAACCAAGTTGATAATTTTAGATACCTAGGGGCATTTATAACATCAGATGGAAGATGTACAACAGAGATTAGGAGCAGAATAGGGCAGGCAAAAGTCGCATTTTAGAAAATGAAGAGTATCTTATGCAATAAGTCACTGTCACTGAATGTAAGAAAGAGAGTGCTGAAATGCTATGTAGAACCAGTTTTGCTGTATGGCAGTGAATCTTGGAATGTAAATGAACAAATTAATAAGAAATTAGAAGCAACAGAGATGTGGTTCCTGAGACGAATGTTGCGAATTCCTTGGACTGCCAGAGTAACTAACGACGACTGCCTGAAACAGGCTAATGAAACTAGAACATTATATACAACAATAAGACAGAGACAAACAGCTTTCCTCGGTCATGTGATGAGAAGAGAGGCATTGGAGAACAATGTAACAACTGGAAAGATCGAGGGGAAGAGAGGCAGAGGTAGACCAAGAGAAGTGATGCTGGATGGATTGAGACGGTGGCATGGAGGAATATCAGCAGCAGAGTTGATCCAGAAAACCAAAGACCGAGATCTATGGAGAGCCATGAACGCCTACGCCAGCCGGCACGGCACTTGATGATGATGATGACATTTTGGTTGACACCTTGCTCATGAACACCTTGATTGGTGACATTTTAGTTCTTTACATTTTAGTTATTGATACTAGCGTCAATTTGGTTGTTCGTATTTTGGTTATTGAAATTAGCTTATTGACATTTTTATTATACTAACTTTGGTTTTTGAAATTTAGTTACCGACACTTCGTTTATTGACACTTTGTGTAGTATTGGTGTGGTTCTTGACATTTTAGTTATTGACACCTAGATTGGTGAAACTTTGGCAAGTGTCACTTTGATATCGATATTTTTATTTTTATTTTTCTCACTTAGGCTGTAGAAACAATGTGGATATTTATGTTTTGGTTATTGACATTTTAATTATTAACACTGCATATTCACATTTTGATTGACACATTTATTATACTTTATTTATTAATACTTTGAGTATTGACATTTTAATTAATGATGCGTTGGTAATTAATAGTTGATATATGTATATGATGTATATGTATATGATATTGTATAAGTATATGATATATATTGTTGGTCGTATGAAGACTTTGGATATTCAGTTTTTTTTTACTGACAGTTTCAATTTAGTCACTTGTAATTTCAGCCGGGGTTGCTAATTTCAAATGGCTGTCTTCACGAAGTATGTGTACACCGGGCTCTGTACTCACACAAGTGTGTGTACACCCCTGTACATGAGAGCAGTTCTTCATTCAACTTGAGAGCAGCACCGCCTTCGACATGAGAGTAGCCCCGCATTCGAATATGATAGCATCACCTCCTTCGACATGAGAACAGCACAACCTTCGACACAAAGTCTGCTGTGTTTTAATTAGTTCAGTTACCTAAATATATCATATTCACCAGCATGTGTCATGGCGATAAGCTTTGGCGATCATTGTTTCCCATCTCACACCATAACCTGTATCTCTGATCAGGTTGGTGTTTTTGGCTCGGTTATTCCATATGGCCAAGCCATCGGGAAATTTATTCTTTTGCATTCCCCTTTCCCCTGTTTCCATCAAATTTGCCAGCCGTTACTAAATCGTCAAGTATTGATTGATTGATTGATTGATTGATTGATTGATTGATTGATTTAGGAATCGACATCACAGCGCTCGGGGCATTCCCATAAGCGCTCCGTCCCCATCCTCAGCAGCCAGCGAAGAGTTCCAACACTAATACTACCAGTAGCAATCTGATTATATGTCCGTCTCGCCTTCCCTCTGAGCGTTGAGCGTCGGCCAGATCCCCTCGTCACTCCTCGTTGTCTCATTCTTGCCAGACCATGGTAATCCATTTGCTCCTCCGAGGTGTGCATGTGCTCCCACAAGGCCGCAACCACGTCTGCCTTGTCATGTATCAATACTCCACCAAGTTCTGCAGAGCCAGCCAATCTGTCCGCCTGTTCATTTCCCAGCCCACCAGCATGCCCCGGAGAAAAGATCCAGGCGATGCTTGTCACCCGTGACCTCCGAAGCGAAGCAAGCCACTCCGCACGAAGTCAAGTCAAGTCAAGTATGTAACTCATAACAACATGCCAGTAAATCTTAACTGCCAATGTGTAGTTTCTCTAACCATATTATGGATTGTATCTCCTTGAAGACTACTTCATTCGTTTTTCAGCCTGTGAGTTCTAATCATAATATAAAGTTAGTAGCTTGTGGTTTACAGGATGCTGCAAAAACCCCAGCATTTATTATCTCTGTTTGTGATTTACATGATAAATTTGCGTTCAGTAGTTTGCCTATGGTTTCTGAATGGCCGACGCTTATACCATTGCTAAAATTCAACACAACGCTCACTTTTTCTTCTACTTCTTCTTCTTCTTCTTCAGCGTTCCGAGCCATTGAGGTTCTTTGCTGCAAATACAATCCGTTTCCATTCGTCTCTCTGGTTGACCTTCTCTTGCCAATCGTTGAATCCAAGTGCTTGTAGGTCTGTATATATATTATCTCTCCACCGTCTTCTTGGTCTACCTCGGGGTCTATGATCATTTATTTCCTGAGTGTAAGCGAGTTTTGTTTCCCTATTATCTTCCATTCTTTCTATATGCCCTGGCCATTGTAGTCTATTAGCCTTCATGAAACACAACGCTCACTCCATGGAAAAATAAACATAAAGTGTGCGGTTAATTTCACACCCTCGATCGACTCAGTATGTCGGGGAATTGTTGCCATTTGTTCACTAACCCCTATGTCACAGACGTTAGCCTTCTAATTTCAAGTGATAAGTGGCTCATGTCCAAAAGGCATAACGGGATGATCAACAGACACACAAAATTAAATAGTTGAGAGAATTCATAGTTCACATCTTCACTCTTAAGTACTTTACAATTACTGGTTAGAATCCTTAAGTTTTATTTCATCATCAAGGCATACTTGAGATGATTTGTAAAAGGACTTAATCATGTTTGGCCGTTGATGACTGTTCTCTTCTGCTCGCATCAGTATTTCATGTAATTTTAGAAATGGGCGTCTGCACACTTGAATACCGAATGCCTTTCTACTCAACTGGGCTGTTTCACGACCATCTTGTCTTCTCAGTATTTCACGACAGCACGACACCTCCAATACATTTACACACTTCTTAATGACAGCACATCTCCAATGCCTCTAAACACTTCTCCACGACAGCACGACACCTCCAATCCAATATCTCTGTACACTTCTCCACGACAGCACGCCACCTCCAGTTACTGTATATACTGCTTCGCCACAGCATAAAACCCCCAATACCTCTATCCACTTCTCACTGTTTTCTTTGATGGTCCATTCTCTCAGCTGTGAACTACTATTGCATATTTTAAAGCAACTGATATTTTGGGGGAAATTATTAGCATAAGCAAAATTGTCAAATTAATTACGAATACATACATATCATTAGGCGAACACGAGACGCACTTAAGGACCCATAATACACGAAAATAGCTCGTGCCTAAACATTCAAATTCACAGAATGCATACAGAGGTTTTTGACAACTTTATTCAGAAAATAAACAGAAGTCCAGGGTGATCAGCATATACCTCGTGATGACATCTATCAAAGTAGTGACTCGACGTATGTGATCATTTATTTAAAGTGATAACTGGTGTACTCAAAATACGTGATCATTTATTTAAAGTGATAATTCGTGTTTTCAAAACAATAAAAGGTATGCACTCAGAAAAGCCTTCTAGTCTGAGATAACTCCAAAAACACGATTCAATGAACGGCTGTGTGCACGTGTATGCATGTACTCATGTGACAGCAACCGCGTCTGAGCTGAACAAGAAGTGCTTATAAAACAGACATGCTGTTACAACAAGGGATATAGATCTACAAGCAGGCGGGCCATGCTAAATGCATGTTAGTAAAAAAAAAGTATCTAGCTAAATATACATTATATACATCAATATCATTTGTACGAATGTAGAACAAGATTGGGAGGAAGAAACAATTTCCAACAACTGCCATGAAACGACAGGTTTTAGTACTGACATATGTAAATTTGTAACATTTACATATAATGAAAATGTGAGTTCTGGGATGATCATGTGTTATTGAAATATGGTTTTAACTTAGTTGCATATCCTTTACAGGACCTAGCAGTCAGCCCCATCATTTTTGGATTATTTGTGATTTCTTGGCAAGTTTACGTTCAGTAATTTGCCATTGTTTTCTGAACGACTGATACCATTGCATGAAAACCAACGCAAGGCGGTCTGCCCACAGCTGTGTTTCGAACGCAGTATGCGGGATTAAGAATTGCGACCTTAACCCCTTCGTCGAAAAAATAAGTTTAGCTTGAAAAAAAAAAATAATTCGTAGAACACACTAGATCACAGCAACAGACCAGCGTCAATACACCGCGCAGGAGACACGAAGAGTTACAGTATAAAGTTGAATATAAGCTATTGTCATATGATATAATTTATAATGTAACCATTGTCTACATGTTATCTGTTATTCAATTCCAAATTTCACCAGTATATGCTATTAAGTCAATGTGTCTCCGCCTTGGACAGCGTTGAGCTTGTCTTTGAATTTTATACCAAGGCGAATGTCTTAAAATTTGTCATTTAGTTGTTTACAAAGAGAAATAAAAGATAAAATTGCTTCCCAAAATGATATGCTGGGAACAATCATAGGGCTGATGAATGTCGGCGACTGAATCAACATCGCCCTCTCTGTGGTTATAACATATTTTACAGTTATATCAATGGGGGAACGCTTTGAGGTCACAAAGACAGTTCAAAACTAAACACACATGTATTGTGTGCTGCTCATAGAAGTAGAGAAAAGAAGCAGGGACTAGAGGACACATTAGACATCATACAATTTGAAAGCTGTAGTTAAAGGCTGGGATTCGAACATGTCACCTCCAAATTATGACAGCCCCTCGCTGTCAAACTTAACCGGAACTCTTGGCTATAACACATGCTATACATTCTAACAATACCGTGACTTTCTATTTTAAGTCTTTCAGCAAAGTATTATTCATTTATTCACGTCATATAACATATAACTCTACAGTATGCACCTGACGAGATGCAGCGAAATATGCCAGGCAATAAATCCTGCAACATATTGTTTGGGGCTTCTGTATTTACATAACTACCTCAGCAAGGTATGATTGTTTACACCTTGCGTCATGGTATAAAATGAAGACAGGGATCGGTGCCATCCAGTGTTCAAACATCTCGTTCCTGTAATAGTGAATGTTCTATACAGTCGTTTTTAATAGTATGCAGGCACGTCAGACAGTCTACCATGTGCCTTGTCGGAGATTTCTGTCTCTAATACCCCCACGCTCCCGGTTGTCACAACTTTCTTCAGACTTTTGGGTCTCATAATATGAACACAGAGTCACCATGATGTTTCCCGATGATAATTGTCATCTACATAGTTTATATATTTGACAGCTATTTTGAAACAACACTAGATAACCAATGTCTGCTGAAGTACTGGGGAGTATTAGAAGTACCAAGAGCCGTACTTATAAGGCCAGCCACTTGTCTGTTAATGTGAAACGTGCATAATAGGTAAATAAGCTGAGAATCATACAATCCGGGGAAAATGTGCTTTCTGGGGGAACTGTAAAGTACAGCATGTTAGTACTTAACAACGAATGGTGCAGTTGTTAATAAAAAAAAACTTTTTAAGTGAAACCAGTAAATTAACGGGATTAGACGCTGACAATCAAGATTTTTGGCCATGTTATCAGGAGAAATAAATTTCAGGATTAAACGACAACTGGCAAACGTAATGGGAAAAGAGCAAAGGGAGACCAAAGAGATAATTACATGTATGACTTTCCCACATAGTAGAGTCTGGTAAAATCGTACGAGATGACGAATAATGACACCCCTCCCCCCCCCCCCCCCCCCCCCCATCCCCCACGCTTGTCTTCATGCCCAATGATGATGGTGATATAAATATATATCAACATTTATATCATCAGACACGTAAGCATAAATGTTCTTATATGCGTTAATAAACACATCAACATACAGAAAATACATATTAACGCGAACATCAATGTACACATCCACATACACAGCAACATACATATCACGTTTTATATAAACCTGCATACAAACATACATATCAGCACGAACATAACATCAATACAGATATATATTTACATATATATATAATCATAATTTTAACACCCATTTCAACATATTATTAACTAAAGTGTCACAACACGCATACACACATACATGACAATAAACATATCAACAGGTGTGTAATTTACATGTGAATCGGCATAAATATCATCATCATCATCATCATCTTCCACTTCTGCCGTCAAGCGTCGGGGGAGGAATAATTTGCGTTCCAGCGCCCGGTGGATGGCACTGGATAGTGTCATTCCGTGTGGTTGTACAATGTGGCATAAATATCAACATACCAAAATGCCTGATAGGCGCGGTAGTGTAGCGGATAGACGCTAGCCTGTCGTTCCGGTGACCAGTGGTTCGATCTACATTCGTGTAGATTCATTCATTCATTCATTCATTCATTCATTCATTCAGCAGCATGACCTTTACAGAACCTCGCTCCCGTAGCAAACTTCCGGAAATCTTCTCGATGTCCGGAGTCCGATATACCCATCTGGAGATCATCTGCCACATCCTGCACTCATCTTCTCTTTGGCCATCCTCTTCCTCTATTCCCGGACATATACCCCACAATTATTGTTCTCTTCAAACTTTCATGACACTTGAAGTGGCCAAAATATTTCAAAGTTTATCGTCTTTAGAAGCCAAACTTCTTCAATATTCAGATCTTGCCGTAGAGGTGCATCTGTCCTTTTCTGTATCCAAGATATTCTTAGAACCCGTCTATAACATTTATATTCATAGGCATCTATGCACTATTCAACGTGTTTAGTAAGTGTCCAGGTCTCATAGCCGTATGTTGCAATGGGAAAGATGCATGCTCTTAAGACATCTAATTGTTATTGGTTTATCTGTCCTACGCCACAATGTATTCAGTTGTTTTAGTTTTCTTTTTTTCTGTCTGGGGTGGATTCGGATGTTGAAAACAGATCCGGGCTTCCAGGTCGCCCAAGTCTAAAATGGCATCCGGAAAAGACACGGGAGGTCAAAATGGCCGGCGTGATACTGACCTAATCACTTACAAGCGCCGATTGGTCAATAGAAATTTCTCTAGAAACATACAGCCGATGCGTCTTAAGACTTGTGAAAGGGGCCTTCAAATACTTGACTTAATTGATTTACTTTGTCAACAACTCATCTACTGGCTATAATAGCTTGCAGTGCATGAAGGGGGGTCTTGAGCCTGAAGAGTTAAGGCTACCTGGCTAGTGCATTCGCAGAGAACTGTGCAGATTAGGGTTTTCTTTTTGCCCACGCCAGGAAACCCCCTCCTTCTTGTTTTCCCTTACCGAGAATTTGAACCCGGGTCTTCCTAAGGCGAGTCGGGCATTCTAGCCACTCGGTCAGCCGCTCCCCCTTATTCAGTGCCACAACAAAACGTAGGTTTGGGGCCAAACATGATACACAATCCAATGAGCAAGTGATATAATGTAAATGTCCGTTCACTGAGCATTGATATTGCAGAGATATAAACGAATAACGAAATAAAACGAATAACACGTTGACAATAGTATGGCGGTACATCGTTCTTCTGTCCAAATGTAAAACATTATAAAATAACACAAAGTAATGCAGCTTTACAGAACAGAATTACGTATAATAGAAGGACGTTGCGGTGACCAGCCTTCATCAGCAAACAAATACATACACAAAACACAACTTATAGTCATGAAGACCCTCCAGTGACTACATTAAGGCATAAGAACGGGATGAGACGAATAAAAAGATGACAAAATGATAACAGCGAAAAGAAAATGAAAATTTAGAGAGAGAAAAAAAAACATTTTTTGCTCCTTATCTCAAAATCCCAGGCTGTGATACTAACATGAACTTCACCTTGATACTCTTAAAGTTAGCATCACAGCTTGGGAATCTGACATAAGTAGCAAAAACAACATGTTTTTCAAACTTTCATTTTCTCTTTATTGTTGTCATTTTTTCCATCTTTTTATTCTTCTCATCCATCCCGCTCTTATGCTTTAATGTAGTCACTAATGCAGTGGTTCTCAACCGGTGGGGAATTCCCCCCTTTAAGGTTTCCAGGGGGGGGGGGGGGGGGGATTAAGATTATTTCAAGATCGCGTCAATACAAGAATCGATTACTTGATATTGTTTTTCCCTCCATACTTTACGGTTCTGTACTTCTCGCCCTTCTGAAATTCGCGTTATAACGTATTCACGTTTTATGTAGACGTCTAGTCTTGTTCTAGTATGTGTTATTAAATTTAGCTTCCATTTTTACGTATGCTGTGAAGGAGCGGGGGAATTTGTAGGGAGGAAATACGAAAAGGGGGCATGGCATTCTGAACATATGGTGAAGGGGTGCATGGGCCCAAAAAGATTGAGAATCACTGCACTAGAGGGTCTTCTCTGTGATGATATGTTGTGTTGTGTGTATGTATTTGTTTGCTGTTGAAGGCTAGTTGCCGCAACGTTCTTGTATTGTTCGTAATTATGTTCTGTAACGCAGCATTACGTTGTGTTATTTTATATTGTTTACATTTCCACAGCTTTACCGCAGTTCCACTTATTTTTATTCATATTATGTCCAAATTGGGAGGTCACATTTGACGATATAGTATCCTTCGGCACTGAATCAGTTAATAACTGACTTAATGTCTAAGTTCTGTTGAGATGTATGTCAGTAACTGGTGAGGGAACCTCCACACAAGATGTTACCGTTAGTGTGGGGAGTCTATGTGGTCACATATTCTAGGCCACCATATTTGAGGTGTGGTAGCTATGTTCTTTCTTGGTTGCATTTCCTTGCCAGACATTATATGATACTCATTTTAATAAGGCTGTGTCGACTCCAGAGCCGCATTGATGGGAGAAGGGAGTCCTGCCTCTCCTGTGGCATACGCCCGTACCACTCTCTTGGCAGGCCAGCGAGCTGACCGCGATGTACACCAGATTCCTATATAGCAGAATCATCATCATATACCCTGCCAGCTAACGAAAGAATTCATGCATCTAGCCAGATCTGTGCCTCTGGTGTTCTGGATCAGTTCCACGGATGATTGAGGATTCGAGTATTTCTCCTTACACCGTCCCAGTCCATCCAGCATTATTTCTCTCACCATCATCATCATCAGTCAGTTGCGACAAATTGCCCCGTTCAACCCTCGTTTTCGAATTGGTTGTATTTGGGGCCTTTATAGTGTTCTCGTTTTTCTTTCGTATATGATGCTGCTTATATCTGCTTCCTTGATCTCAGTCTGCCCCTGCCTCATATACCACATATTTTCCAGTGGTCAAAATGTGTTGTTTTTTTTTTTCAATAACGACTTGTCTCATTACATGAAGCTTTTTGTAGTTAAATATAATGTTCAACTTTCATTAACTTTTCCCAGACATTCGTTGGTAGTTACTCTGGGAGTCGAAAGTATTCGCAAAATGTTATCAGAGACCACATGCCCGTTGCTTCAAAGCTCTGCTTAATTTGTCAATACACTCATAAATATACACATCCACATATATATTCAATATTATCTATATTAGGGGTTGAAACTCAGATCACCATGCTGGAGTGCTAATGCACTTACCAACGCGCCACAACAATTTCAAATGAATGGATATACATGTATTATTCTACTACCTTCAAAACAATGCTATTTTTTATGTACCAAGCAAATGATGGGGGGGGGGGGGAGAGGTGGGGGGAGGGCAGAGTGGTCTCGAGGTATAGTGTCCGCCTTGAGTGCTGGAGGTCCCGGGTTCAAGCCCCAGTGAGGGCCGGGATTTTCTTCACGTGGACTTCTAGTAACAAAATTTCCCCCGGTCTCTGGGTAGTGAGATCGGACGCCCGTGTGTATTGTTGCGCACGTAAAAAATCCCTTGGCAGTTGGAAATCGAAAAAGAGTAGCCTAACGGCGCTGCCCGGGCAAAATTTTGAGTTAAAAGTCTACCCAAAGTATTTCAGGATCCTCGCCGGTGCTACGGATTTCGTTCACTGAGCCGAGATTCTCCGGACTCAGATTTGACTTAGGAGTAAAACGGAGCATTTATGGGTTACACCCGTGTGCCGTGATGTTGATCCGTCTACTAAACTAAACTAAACTAACAAGCAAGTGATGAAAACCTGGTTTGCATGAATTCTAAACCAGTATTTGTGTGTGAGTGTGTTCTGGGGAAGGGGGAGGGGGAGTTGCTGTTGCGTTATATTCTTGTAGAATAATATTAAACTTCCGTTAATATTCTCTCTCTCTCTCTCTCTCTCTCTCTCTCTCTCTCTCTCTCTCTCTCTCTCTCTTTATCTCTCTCTATCTCTCTCTCTCTCTCTCTCTTTTCCCTGTGTGTGTGAGTGTGTGTGTGTGTGATTTATGTGTGTCCACTTCCCTCTATTTCTGTATATACATACTATGTGTGTGAGAGAGAGTGAGAGAGAAAGTGAGAACGAGAGAGAGAGAGAGAAAGAGAGAGAGAGAGAGAGAGAGAGAGAGAGAGAGAGAGAGAGAGAGAGAGAGAGAGATCACCTGTTCAGTCACATATAAGGGCCTTCAGTACAACAAAAGTGTACGGATACAAATGGTGCGCAATACTTAATGATACCGTGAAGAAAGAGGAGGCAGCAAAGATGTGGTTGTGGTTAGAAGAATGTTGAGAATATCGTAGGCAGAAAAGAAAATAAACTCTGAGGACCTGAGTACTGTAAAGAGTTATAAAATAATTTATCAGAATTATCAGAAAAAAGACAAATTAAATATATAGTGGCACATGGACAGAAAAGGTAGAATAGACAAATTAGCCTTATGCGGAGAAATACGAGGCATAAGAGGTAGAGGATGACAGCGAAAGATTATGTGGAAAATATAAACAACTAGTGAACACATATTAATGTAAACAACAACAACGTTATACTAATACCACATGACAGAAAGAAGTGGAGAGTCGATATTTGCCCCAGACCAGTCACCTGGAACAAAAGAAGTGCACAAGTACGTAGCTGATTACGAAAAGTCAATAAAACAGACTTCTACTGCCAGAACTCACGAATAATGCTTAATATTGCCTATTGTGTGTTTAGCTAAACAGAAATTAAAAGATAAACGAACATTGCTCTGCATAAACTAAAGCAATTACAACCTTTGTGAACTGGGATAGAACAAGAGAAGTCAGTGTAGCGAGAGCATGTATTTTTCCTGTTGCAGTGTATGGGGTTGAAATTCAGTTACATGAACCTTTCAAAAAAATTTCTTCCAGAAGAGCATTACATATTCATTGCACATAAGAACAAACAGGTCTAACTAACAAGACCTGAATCTTGAAGAAGATTACTTATTAAGACAAATATATTCATTCACCATTCATTCAGTAGCATGCCCTTTGCAGAACCGCGCTCCCATAACAACCTTCCGGAAAACTCGTCAATCTTAAGCAAGATGTCCCGCGTCCGATACACCCATCTGGAGATCATCCGCCATATCCTGCACCCATCTTCTCTCTGGCCTTCTTCTTCCTCTCTTCCTGACATATACCCCTTCATTATTCTTTCCTAACATTCATGACATTTCAAATGACCAATATATTTCAATTTTCTTTATTTTATCGTCTTTAAAAGCCATTCTTCTTCAATATTCAGCTCTTGAAGTATGGATGCATTTGTTCTTTTTTTTTTAATCCAAGATATTCTTAGAACCCGTCTATAACATTTATATTCAAAGGCATTTATGCACTGTTCAGCTTGTTTGCTAAATGTAAGATCACACACGCATGTGTTACAATGGGAAATGTGCATGCTGTTAAATATCTAATGTTTGTAGTTCTATCTGTTCCACTCCATAATTTATTCAGTTGTTTTAGTCTTTGAAAAGCAATAGATATTCGTCATGGTTGTTAGGGTGTCTTGGCAAGTTTTGCAGAAGGTAGTTTGCCGTAGCTTTCCTTCAGGGAAAATATCACTGAGGAAAATTATACATTTTGGGCCTGCAAAAAGAATTGAATGTCTGGAAAAGATCATTATGAAAGTAGGCGTTCCAGGGGAAGCAGAGAATAGAAACACCCAACGTAGATGGATGTTATATATAATAGATAATTTATATATAACAACAACGGAGGCAGGATATATACCACTTTTGATACGATAGACAGCAATTTGGAAAGAGTGTTCGGGGTGGAGGTGGGGGGTGGGGGGGGGGGGGGGGAGGGGGTGAAGAGACTGCGCAGGACAAAGCCACTGAAAGATAATGGCGGTGATAGTGATGATGATGATGATGATGATGATGATGATGATGATGATGATGATGATGATGATGATGATGATGATGATGATGATGATGATGATGATGATGATGATGATGATGATGATGATGATGATAAAAATGTCGCCCATAGCCTTTATGTATCCATATACTTTATGTTTATTGTATTGAGATGGAATAGACCTGATCTCTTGTCCGTGTATATGTGTTTTATGATGTCAGGCCTGATAAAGATAATATGAATTTTATCAAAACTTATATATCTATGCACATTTTTTATGTTATGATTCAATAGGCAGTATGTCAAATGCATATATTGTAACAATCACAGAGCTTTCTTAATAAACGGTGAATCAAGAATAATTACGCTAACATTATAGGAGCTGCAACAGTGCAGTAACTAGAAGGCCTGCCTCCTGATCTGATGATCATGAATTCGAAACCCCATGGAAGCTGGCATATTTGTTTTCTTTGATTTGTTTTGCTAAATTGGTCTTGCTCTTCCTTGACCACCCAGCCTAAATCTTGTATGGGTTATTTTGTAGGAAATAAAGGCAATCGACATGATATTGAACACATCACCTATAGAGTATCGATTCACTATCATCATGTATCCTACCCCTAGGAGAAAGTCGCTGTCTTCAGGGTCAGTTGACATTACGTCATGACTCTAGTGTCTGCAATGTCCGGCGTAAATCTTCGCTATGGGATTACAATGCTTATCCTGTCGTGTATTCATCATCATAAGTAAATAAGCCAGTTGTGCTCATATGTATCATACCTGATGAAAGCACATTTGGTTTGATGTTTGGGAACAAGAGGTGCTGTACAGTGAGTTGCTGGGTATATAAACAGGGAAGCTAATGAAAGTCGTCATGTTTGGTTAACAGATTCAGCGCCAAACAAAAGGCAGGTTTGTACCAAACGAAAATTTCGAAGTAGTGATGTTTCACAGTTATGACTTACAAGCTATTAATATGGTGGCAGACATATTGTATTATATTTCAAATTAAAGAGGGTTAGCTAGGGGACACTATTGTGTATAAGCCTATGGCAGATATGGGAAGTCGCTTGAGATATTAATCATGGTCATTAATCAGTTAACGTATAATGAGTGTCTGGGTATAGAATCATTGGAGTTAATGGAAGTGTCTGGTCAACGTACAATAAGCAGCTAGGTATAGAATGATTAAAGCTAATGAAATTGTTGGGCAGACATTTAGTGAGCTGCTGAATATAGAACACGTGAAGCGGGTGGGAGTGGTCATGTCTGGACAAAGTATAATGAATAACTGGTTAAGAAAGAATTCAGGAGATAATTATAGTCTGGCCAGTGCGTAATGAGTACCGAAGTACTGAATGAATGGAATTAATTAAAGTGTCTCGTCATCGTACATTTGACATAATGATTCATTGGTAATGAATGAGTGAAGTTAATAAAAGTTATCTTGTCTGTTCGACGTATAATGGGCTTCTGGGTATACAGTGATCTAAGACGTTAGTATGTTCTTCCTTTGTGAGAAGTCATTTTCTTAATATATACATGCATGCCGCAGGTTGGTCTCATGACCTTTTGTTGTTGGCTTAGAATATATTATGAGTAGGGATAACCTATTGGCGTCAGATGGGCCGAATGGTGTGAAGCCATGACATGAGTGCCGATCCCGCTCAAAAATCCGTTGCCATGACTAGACCAGTAGCAGCCAGGAGATGGGAAGAAGCCTGCCACAGCTGGTGTTGCCATGGGATGCGAGGGTTGTCTGAAGTACTTGTGAGCGGCGTAGCCTTGGAAACCAAACACGTCCTGGTGGAATTTGAAAGCCGAGTCCGTGCTCGCAGAATGCAGCAGCTGGAAGGAAAAGAGAGAACCGTTTAAACAAACTATGTCAGAAATACAATAACACTTCTTCTTCTTCTTCTTCTTCTTCTTCTTCTTCTTCTTCTTCTTCTTCTTCTTCTTCTTCTTCTTCTTCTTCTTCTTCTTCTTCTTCTTCCTCATATATTATTTGTACTATAAATCAACGAACGCAAGTCCTGCTATTACTTGCTGTTTCCTGCGGATCTGTCCATGGCCTGCTCGTATTACTTATCGCTGTCTCATCTCTTCCCCGTGTATTTAAGTAGAAACAACACCTTGTACTGTACATACTGGAAGTCAGAAGATCAAATGTTTCGGCCATCTCGTTAGAATGCAACACCATCAGCTATCAGCACTGTTCCTACATCAATAAAGATCGGATATGAGAGCACGAGACGCCGGAAATAGATTGACGACATCACAGACAATAAACAGTCACTCAACATGACACTAGCCAGTGCCATCCATCGGGCCCCGGAATGTAAACTATTCCTCCCCACAACGCTTGACGTCAAAAGTGGAAGATGATGATGATTCCCTGGGATTTGTTTAGCTCGCTCCATGAGCACACATTGGTGATTATGTCATATTATTGTAGGCATCTCTACTCCGTTTGGGTGTCAGGTCTTAGTCGGATATGACTGAGCTACTTTATGACAGTAGAGGGTACTACCTGCTTTCTGTTAGTGCCGAACGTTGGGCGGCGCTTACCAAACCCGACACCCCACATTGTGCCAACGGCTTCGGGCGGAAGAACGCAATTGGGAGGGTACAAGCCTTATCCTGGTGCGAGGAAATGCAGCCTAAAGACAAAATGTCATGGCAGGGCAGACCAGGCCCTAAGCCTTGGTTGGCAGCTGGTCTAGGATCGAAGCTCCGACAGGCGGACAGATAGAGCATTGCTTTGCTGATCCGGCAGCTTCTGCAGCTTGTCTTGTTCCAGATGTAGAGGTGTTAGCATTCCTCTGGAGTGAACTAGGCGGGCCGAGAGAGGGATCATGCTACATGGGCAACAACACATGGTCTCTATATTTCAGCCCAGGCTTTGTGCTACTCGGTTTAGGCAGCAGTTGATTAATGTGTGTAGTTTTCTAGCACTTGTTTTAGTCCTTCTCTATGTTTCTGATCTTCGCAGCCGTACTGATGTAGATATGCAGATGATACAGTCTTGATTGCAGACAATGAGCAGGACCTGCAATATTTAGTAGATACGGTTGTTGCACACAGTGAACAAATAGGGTTAGAAGTACATTGTAAGAAGACACCGATGATGGTCGTCACTAGGAAGAACGAAATATCACAATGTAATATACAAGTAAATGGGAATATTCTTAAGCAAGTGAATCGGTTTGATTGATTGATTGATTGATTGATTTAGGAACCGACATCACAGCATTCGGGGCATTCCCATAAGCGTTCCGTCCCCATCCTCAGAAGCCAGCGAAGAGTTCCAATCCCAAATAGTACCAGTAGCAATCTGATTGTATGTGCGTCTCGCCTTTCTTCTAAGCGTTGAGCATAGGCCAGAACCCCTCGTCACTCCTCGCTGTCGCATTCTTGCCAGACCATAGTGATCCATTTGCTCCTCCGAGGTGTACACGTGCTCCCACAAGGCCGCAACCACGTCTGCATTATAATGCATCAATACTCCACCAAGTTTTACAGAGCCAGCCGATCTGTCTGCCTGTTCATTCCCCAGCACACTAGCATGCCCCGGAGAAAAGATCCAGACGATGTTTGCCACCCGTTACTTCCGAAGCGAAGCAAGCCACTCTGCACGAAGCTTGCCAGTCCTCACCCTACTCGGCATGCTTTCTGAGTCAGTTACAATTATGTTGAGAAATAAAGGGACAATGTATGTATAAAAATAAACTGGTTTCAAGTTGTTATCATATTTAGTTATTTTTCTACAGCCATTTGTGTCTTACTTACTAACGTTCCCTAGTACATTCATGTACACTTTCTCCTCTTCTTTTGTGGTACGGTAAAAGATGTTGATTTCGTCATGTATGTTTATAGTGAAACAGCAATGTTTGCATATTTCGGCTGACACAACCGATTTGGGACGCAGAGGTGTTTCCAAGGCAACAGGGCCGGGTTATATACTGGCCAAGACCCAATGACGCGTCCTCGTCGAGCGTCCTGGGCAACAGGTCCCTTCGGGGTCCTGGCTAAAGTCAGTAGGATCGCCGATTCCTCCCAAGTCGGAGAGTGTCTGCCTGTACGGCAAGGAACCACCAGTCTGCACACCAATAAGCCAGACATGGGACAACGGATACTCACGCAAACCTCAGGTCCTGTATGACATCACACCGATGTTGGACAACAGGATGCCTTCATCCGGCATACAGGACTTCGCGTTGGAGTTCAAGCCAACGAACACAAGCAAGAAAGCAAACAACCGATTTCAGCAACCCACATACTGAGATCGGGTTGCACATCTATTGTCAATCAATCTCAACATGGGGTAGGAGTTGATCGGAAGGGACATGCAACTAAAGGAACATAAGGGACAAACGTACACTCGTGTTATTTGCTGATGACATGGGTCTGATGTATCTGATGTGTGGCTTCCCAGACAGTGAGAGCTGCATCATTTCATAGTGGTGGGAGAATGCGCATTGTGGAATAAGTCCCGAGTGCCGCGACGTTTTTTATTCTCTGGGTAATTAGTTATGTTTACTACCTGATTCATCAACATCTTATTTCAGTTTAGATCTTGTTTGTTATTTTCTTGCACAGGAGTAATAATATCGGGACCTGGTGGCATTATCTCGTTTCAGTGCATGTTGTGTAAAATCAGATGAATGTGTAGTCAGTTTCTTGTAATAGAATGTGTGCAATACCTTACCAACCGTTCAACACAATGCTCGCACACAACATGATGAGATGATTGTATAAGTCCCTTCAATGAGGGGAGCCGCCGTAGCGCAGTGACTAGCACGCTTGTCTGCAGACCTGGTTGTCACAAGTTTGAATCTCCATGGAGACGGAAATGTACTATAAAATTGGTCATAACTTCCAGGTCGAGCCACCTTACAATGGGTACCAGGAAATAGCCTGAGGCTTAAAGGTGGCGTGTGTGGTATTAACGACATAACCATCCAGTACCGATAGATCTATACAAAGTAAGGGGCAGTACCATTTACCCGCCGGTCTCCCTGGAGTAGGTGTTCAGAACGTTGTTCGTGATCCCGTATACTCTTGTACGAAACACAGCTGTGGGAAATTCGGCAGGAGATCGCGGCGTGTTGGTTACTTACGAAGGGTATGTGAGCCGGTCGTTCAGAAATCAATGGCAAACTACTGAACGTAAAACTTGCCAAGACATCATTAGCAGCTGAAAAATGCTGGTGTTGACTGCAATGTCCTGTAAAGGGTATGCGAAATACACACAAAAAAACATTTACCCAATACTCCTCAATGCGTGAAAAGAGCTTTTATATATATATATTCTATTTTAAAGGAATTTTGTCAGCCTCAAAATGTGAATTCAAAATAACACGCCTATAATACTGAAAATCCTAATTTGTTTCCATATTTGTACATAACCTTTACATGCATAGATTAATTTTATAGTATAGTAAAGCGTCAAAGAATTGTCACTTAATACAAGACACCAGAATGCCATAAAAGTGTGCTTCATCAAACAAAACGCTCAATAGAAAACCAGGATATTGTGTCTGAAACCATTTTGAGTCTGCCAACCTGTGGTCTTAGTTTCCCCTTCCACACCCTGGAAACACTAAAATGACCCCCTTGGTGGGAATTTCCCACTGATTAAGAACCAGGGCCCTAGAGGTTTTGTTCTGAAAGAATAATTATACCGCTGCAAATAATCATGATATGTGCATGCCTACCTGGTCAAGCCCAGCAAAGTCAAACTTGTAGGCGTAGCGTTTTCCGTGTACTTTGGTCATGATGTTCTTGTCGTAGTAATACCTCAACGCCCGACTCAGTTTGTCGTAGTTCATGTTTGGTTTAGATTTACGTTCACCCCATCTCCGGGCTACCTCATCCGGGTCGACCAGCTTGAACTCGCCGTTGGTGCCCTCCCAAGTGATACACCCAGCGTTGGCTGAATCTGAGAGCAGCTCCAGGAGGAACTGCCACAGTTGGATTTGACCGGAACCTGTGAAGAAGTTGAAATAATTCGTGATTGTAGAACCAAGAGTAAAAAGTTGCTGCTCTTATGTATAACTAATGCCTTAGATGCCGTCTTTATAGGCGACAGTTTGTTAAATGGAGTTATACTTCACACAAAACCTGGGCTGAATTTTTTTTTTTTAAATAGTGTATTGCAGATAAAGCATGATCCCTCTCTCGGATTGCCTAGTTTACTCCAGAGGAAAGGTAACACCAACACGTCTGGAACAAGATAAGCTGCAGAAGCTTCCGGATCAGCAAAAGCAATGCTCTAAATGTCCGTCTGTCGGGGTTTCTTTTCTAGCCCAGTTGCAAACCAAGGCTTACGACCTGGTCTGTCATGCTATTTAGTCGTCAGGTTGAATTTCCTTGCACTAGGGTAATGCCTTAGATAACAGCAGACTAAACAGTGTACATTAGATCTGGCTTGGATTGTATCTAGGAAATTGATGATATTTATGTCTCTTCGGGAGATTGGGATCAAAACTGTAATCTATGGGCTGATGTTGTAATCTTTCGGCTAAAACCAATCTTTTGGACTAACGCCGTAATCTTTGGGCTAGCACTAATCTCTGGACTAACGCTGCAGACTTTGAGGCGTACACTGCATTATTTGAGACCGACATTGCCATGATTACGACTAGCACTACAATGATTTGAGGTTAACACTGTAATCTTTGCTTTGAGACTAGCACCCGAATCTTTGATGCTAAAACTGCAATCTTTGCTTTGAGACTAGTATCACAATCTTTTAGGCTACAACTGCAATCTTTGAGACTAGCACCACAATTTTTGAAGCTAGCACTACAATCTTTAGGAATGATACTACCATCTTTGATAATAACACTACAAGCTTTGAGACGAACAATGCAATCTTTGAGACCGACATTGACATCTTTGAGATCATCACTAAAACATGTTTCACTTATCACTTTTATCGCTCTATGAGGATGTCAAAAGGCTCAAGTTGACTGCAGCTTTCCTTGGATGTATCATGCTGACGTCTGGCGACATATAACCAAGATGGAGCTGCATTAACATATCAGATGCTAAGCGCGTTTTATATCATCATCATCATGTGCCATGCCGGTAAGCGTGGGTGGTCATGTTTTGCCATCTCACTCGATCACCAGAGTCGTGGATCAGCTCAGCATTACTGTCTCGACCATACAACGTGGCCAAGCCATCCAGCTATTTACTTCTCTGTCCTCCCCTTGTTCTTTTCCCCTCGATCTTGCCAGTTGTCACCAAGTTCTCCAATTCATTTCTTCTCATAACGTGCCCAAAAAATTGTGATTGTCTACGTCTAATTTCTCTAATCAGTTTACGGTTTTCATGTGTTTCTTGTAGGACTTGGTCATTGGTTTTTCTGTCTGTCCATGGTATTCTTTGCATTTTCCTCAGAAACCACATTTCCACAGTCATCAGATGTTTTTCAGCTTTTATGTTCATTGTCCACGCTTCACGCCCATACAAAAGTACAGTATGTAGCACCTGAACACTTTTTCTCGTTGCAATTGACACTTTTTTTATTAGTCAGTATGTTTTTCATCTTGCGAAAGGTTGCCTTCGCCGTGGCGATTATTGTTCTAATCTCTTCCAGGCATCTCCAATCAGATTTTATGACTGTTCCGAGACAAGTGTACCGATTCACTTGTTTGAGAATATTCTCATTTACTTGTATATTACGCTTTATATATGTTGTTTTCTGGTTTCTGTTCTACGTACCTCATCTCTTCTCTGCCTAGATGAAGAAACACCAGGCAACGACAAGAATTAAACACTACAACAACATGTGAAGATTACCTGACGTGGATAATCTGCTCGATATCGGTCCCAGTAATTGATACAAATCTGTCACGAAAAAGCGAAAGAAAAGTGCATTATATTACTGAATATAAACTTGACTTGCAGTTTCTTCCTAGTCTCTCTCTCTCTCTCTCTCTCTCTCTCTCTCTCTCTCTCTCTCTCTCTCTCTCTCTCTCTCTCTCTCTCTCTCTCTCCATCTCTCTCTCTCTTTCTCTCTCTCTTTCTCTCTCTCTCTAGTTAAGGGATATAAAAGGATGTTAAAAGGGATGTTAAGGGATGTAATTAAGGGATGTGTGATTGTGGATGTGAGATCGGGGGGGGGGGGGGGGGGGGAGGAGGGGTGCTTGGCGGGTGGGTGGTTGGAAGATTGTGGAAGGGTGAGTGTGTGTAGGTTGGGGGTAGGTTGGGATGTGTGTGTGTGGGGGGGGGGGGGGGGGGGGGTGCGCGATGTGTGGGTGGGGGGAGATTGTGTGGGTGGGGGTGTGTGTAAGTGGGGATGTTTGGGTAGGTGCGGGTTGTTGTGTGTGGGTAGGTGCGGGATATGTGAGGTGGAATATGTGTGTGTGGGTGTTGGATATGTGGTTAGGGGATGTGTGTTTGGCTGAGTGGTTGAGGTGTGTGGGTGGTGGAGGATATGTGGGTAGGTGAGTGTTGGTAGGTTATGGGATGGGTGGAGGATGTGTGCGTGTGGGCGGGGAGATGTGTGAAGGTGGGGGGATGTGTGGGTGGGTGATGCATGGGTGGATGCATGCATGTGTGCCTGGGTTTGTGTGTGGGTGGGTGGGGGATGTGTGTGGAGGGATGTGAGGTGGGTGGGAGATGTGTGTGTGTGTGTGGGGAGATGTGTGTGTGTGTGGGTGGGGAGATGGTGTATGTGGGGGAGTGTGGGATGTGTGGGTTGGGGGATGGGTGGATGGATGGGGGAATGTATGTGCCTGTGGGTATGTGTGTGGTTGGATGGTGGATGTGTGTGTGGGGGACACGCGGATGGAGACGGTGGGTGGGTGGCTGGGGGATTTGTCTGTAACATAGTAACATGCATTGTTCATGTTTACAACATTCATTTGACAATATTTTTTCCTATGTGAATGCACTATGCACTGATGAACGAAAGATGAGTAATTGGAAGGGCCGAATGTAAGACGGGCCTGCGTGCCCAATTTGTTACCCTTTGAAAATAAAGTTCGTTCGTTGGTTCGTTATTTCGTTCGTTCTCTCTTTCTTCAAATCATGCTTGTATGTTTGTCTCCATGTCTCACGTCGACGTATTGCATATGAAAGTATTATTTTCATAAATTAACATAATATAGTCTGGAAGTCCACATTTCCTTGTCATGTGTTTACATTTTAGAAAGAGAGAATTGACGCCTATTCCCAGGAGACAGGATGACGCTGCATGCCAGCCTGTACAAACATCTCGAGTGACGGCAGTAAGGTGGATAGATGCTGGACTGCGGCGGTGGTAGTCTTTGGGTTCGATCCGCACCAGGGTGGTTTCTAATTTTTAAAATTGACCTGCGCTCCTGTGTCAGCTCAGCCTAAATCAGTGTTTCCCAACCTTTTTTGTGCTATGCCCCACCTAAGCCTTTCTAAAATTCTTATGCCCCCCCTCTCCCCCCCCCCCCCCCCCCCCAAAAAAAAATATGCATAATTTTTAATATTTAAAAAATTGAAATGGTCACAAAAGAAACTTGAAATTTATTTTTTAGAAAGGCTCACGGTTCCCAGAGGGGCCAGAGCTGTGTGTCGGTTGTATTGGGTGATTTATTATTTTTTTTTTTGGGGGGGGGGGGAGGGGAAGGGTTGGCGGTTACCCCAGACAAGCTGGTTCCCCGTTTTTTTGTGTGGACCCTTAGTCTCACTGTGAGCTATTGCCCATAGTGGTCCACCAGGCCCACATCTAAGGTGAAGATATGTGATGGGTTTTTATTTGATCATCCCGGCCCCCGACCAGACCAGGCGCACTACTGGAGGGGGGGGAGAGCAGCAAATGCACCCGATCCTAGCCAATGGACCGATAATCGCTAGGAAATTATTGAGCAAACACAGTAAGTAAATTTTCAAAACATATAATGGAGAACTGAAATTCAAGTACAAAATAATTTTAATGAAAGATTTTTCTATATTATTTTAATTATTAGTAATTATTTAAATTTAGTGAGATCCTTGCGCTTGATGCTTGCTGCAAAGAGATTTTATGTCAGGTTCCAATTTAGTTAACTTCAGTCTCAAGTCTCCCCGTTTTGTTATATCCAGCCTATTTCTTCCATTTTCGAATTGCCCCCCTTAACAATCGAATTGCCCCCCTGTGGGGCGTGGGCCCCACGTTGGGAAACACTGGCCTAAATGGTTATCAAGTTATGCATAGACGGGGATATGTTCTACCTACTCGCGAGGCTGGGGTAATCACGCATGTTGAGTCCATAGCACGATGATGCTTCACTACAGATAAGTAACACAAATATATACGTATATACGACGGCATGGAACAATTCGTGTTTCGACTCCTTCCCGTGCCATGACACAAGACTTTCAAGAATCTTCTCACGCTGTCTTCCTCTATCTCTGTTTCCACTAATCTTTCCGGTTGTCACAATATGTTCCGGTATTTGTCTTCTCATAATGTGGTCAAAAATGATGACTGCTTCTTTGTGATGTTTGTAATAAGTTGTCTTTGCAACTCAGCTTCCCTCAAAACATCCAGATTGCTCATTTTGGCTGTCTAATTAATTTTCAGCATTCTTCTATAGAACCACATCTCCAAGACTTCCCGGGATTTTTTTTTTAGCGTGTTTACTAATTGTCCATAGTTCGCAACCGTATGTCAACATTTGTTCTATGCAACATGCAAGAAATCTCATTCTAATTTTCAAGAACAATGACTTGTACAAAACGTTTTTTATTTGATATAATGCATTTTTTGCTTGTCGTATTCTATTCTTTATCTCAGTGATGCGTCATCCATCTGATGTTATACATGTGCCTAGATATCTTAATTTCAGCACTTGCTCCAAAATAACATCATTTACTTTATATTTATAGTATATGTTCTTTATTATTTGCAGATCTTTTCCGTCAATGTTCAGTTGCTTTAGTAATTTTAGTATTTCGTCATGTTTCACATTGTCAAATGCTTTTGTGTAGACCATTAAGCATAAGTGCAGATTTGTTTTACTTCAATAGCTCTTTCTAATAGTGTCCTGAAAATATATATAGCACTGTTTATGCCCTTTCCCTCCATAAATACGCACTGTTCATCACTAATTTATGGTTTAATCTTGTTTCTTATTCTTTCATAATTATTCTCAATAACAGCTTTGTCATGTGACCCATGCGTACTGTTCATCACTAATTTATGGTTTAATCTTGTTTCTTATTCTTTCATAATTATTCTCAATAACAGCTTTGTCATGTGACCCATGCGTACTGTTCATCACTAATTTATGGTTTAATCTTGTTTCTTATTCTTTCATAATTATTCTCAATAACAGCTTTGTCATGTGACCCATAAGACTTTTAGTGATGTGCTCTTTGTATGTATGTATATATATATATATATATATATATATATATATATATATATATATATATATATATATATATATATATATATATATATATATATATATATATATACTAGCTGACCCTGCCCGGCTTCGCCCAGACCCTGGTGGGGAGCATCTCATTTAATTCATATAAGTAGTCATATAAGTTCTCGTTCCCGTTACCGACTGTCTTTCTGTCTGTCTGTCTGTCTGTCTGTCTGACCCGGCCCGGCATCGCCCAGCTCCTGGTGTGGAGCATCTCATTTAATTCATATAAGTAGTCATATAAGCTCCCGTTCCCGTTCCCGACTATCTATCTGTCTGTCTGTCTTTCTATCTGTCTATCTGTCTGCCTGACCCTGCCCGGCTTCGCCCAATCCCTGATGGGGAGCATCTCATTTAATTCATATAAGTAGTCATATAAGTTCTCGTTCCCGTTACCGACTGTCTGTCTGTCTGTCTGTCTGTCTGTCTGTCTTTCTTTCTGTCTTTCTGTCTGTCTGTCTGACCCGGCCCGGCATCGCCCAACTCCTGGTGTGGAGCATCTCATTTAATTCATATAAGTAGTCATATAAGCTCCCGTTCCCGTTCCCGACTATCTATCTATCTGTCTGTCTGTCTGTCTATCTGTCTGATCCGGCCCGGCTTCGCCCAGCCCCTGATGGCGAGCATCTCATTTAATTCATATAAGTAGTCATATAAGTTCCCGTTCCCGACTGTCTGTCTGTCCGTCCCTCCCTCTCTGTCTGTCTGTCTGTCTGCCTGTCTGTCTAATCATTTATTGGTTGCAGTTAGAACAACCTTAGATAAACGAAGACCAACTTACAAAAAGCATTAGAAAGAGCACTTGAAAGATCTTTACATCTTCCCCAACAATTAACTTGGGTAAATGGAGCGGCGGCAGCAGCATCAGCAGAAGAAGGAAAAGGAGGAGTAGGAGCTGGGAGGAGGAAGAGGGAGGTGGAGGAGGGAGGAGTTGGAGGGAGGAAGAGATAGGCGGAGAGAGGAGGAGGAGGGAAGAGGAGGGAGGAGGAAGGAGGAGGAGGAGTAGGGAGGAATAGGAGGAGGAGGAGGGATTAGGAGGCAGGAGGAAGAGGAGGAGGAGGTAGGAGAAGGGAGGAGGAGGGAGGAGGAAGGAGGAGGAGGGAAGAGGAGGGAGGAGAAGGGAGGAGGAAAGAGGAGGAGGAGTAGGGAGGAATAGGAGGGAGTAGGAGGAGGAGAGAGGAGGACGAGGTAGGAGAGGGAGGAGGAGGGAGGAGGAAGGATGAGGACGGCAGGAGGAGGAGGCAGGTGGAGCGAGGAGGAGGAGGAGGAGGGTAGGAGGAGGAAGAGGGAGGGGAGGAGGATGAGGGAGGAGGAAGGAGAAGGAGGAGGAGGGAGAAGGATGGAGGAGAAGAACGCAGGGGGAGGAGAGGGAGATGGAGGAGCAGGGAGGAGGAGGAGAGAGGAGGAGGAGGGAGGAGGTGGAGGGAGGAGGAGGGAGGAGGAAGAGGGAGAAGGATGAGGGAGGAGAAGGAGGGGGGGGGGAAGGCATATGATGGGGAGGAGGAGGAGAGGGAGGAGGGAGGGTGGAGAGAGAAGGAGGTGAGGAAGTAGGACGGATGGAGGAGGGAGGAAGACAGAGGGAGGAGGAGGGAGGAGGAGGAGGAGGAGAGGGAGGAGGAGGGAAAGGGAGGAGGAGGGAGGAGGAGGAGAAGTGGGAGGAGGGAGGAGGCGGAGGGAAAAGGAAGAGGGAGGAAGAGGGAGGAGGAAGAGGGAGAAGGAGGAGGGAAGAGGATGAGGTGGAGGAGGAGGAAGGAGGAGGAGAGGAATGTGAAGGGAGGAGGAGGGAGGAGGAGGAAGGGGAGGAGGAGGAGAGAGGAGGAGGAGGGAGGAGGAGGAGGGATGAGGAGGAGGGAGGAGGAGGAGGAATGTGAGAGGGAGGAGGAGGGAGGAGGGCAGGCAGAGGGAGAGGAGGAGGAGGGAGAAGGAGAATGGAGGAGGAGGGATGAGGAGGAGAGGAAGGAGGAGGGGGAGGAGGAGGGAGGAAGAGGAGGACGGAGGAGGAGGGATGAGGGGAGGAGGAGAAGGGAGGAGAAGGGAGGAGGGAGGGCGAAGGAGGAAGGAAGAGGAGGGTGAGGAGGTAGGAGGAGGGAGGAGGAGAAGGAAGAGGAGAGGAGTAGAGTGGAAGAGGGAGGAGGATAGAGGGAGGAAAGGAGGGAGGAGGAGGGAGGAGGGAGGAGAAGGAAGAGGGGATGAGGAGGGAGGAGGTGAAGGAGGAGGAGGAGGGAGGAGGTTGAAGGAGGGGAGGAAGAGGGAGAGGGAGGGGGAGGAGGAGGGAGGAGGAGAAGCAGGTGGGGGAGGGAGGAGGAAAACGCAGGTGGGGGAGGAGGAGGAGGGAGAGGGAGGAGGCTGTAGGAGAAGGAGGAGGGGGAGGAGGAGGAGGAGGAGGAATATGAGGAGGGAGGAGGAAGGAGAGGGAGTGGAGGGACGGAGGAGCGGAGGGAGGAGGTATAGAGGGAGGAAAAGGGAGGAGAGAGGAGGAGGAGGGAGGAGGCGAAGGAGTAGGAGGGAGAGGAGAGGGGAGAGGAGAGGGAGGAGGAGGAGGGAGAAGGGAGGGGGGAGAAGGAGGGGGAGGGGGCGGAGGAAGAGGCAGGAGGGTGAGTAGAGGGGGGAGGAGGCGGGCGGGGGAGTAGGAGGAGGAGGAGGGAGGAGGAGGCGTAGAGGAAGAGGGAGAAGGCGGAGGGAGGAGGTAGAGGGAGGAGGTAGAGGGAGAGGGAAGAGGAGGAGGGTGAGGGAGGAGTAGAGGGAGGAGGAGGGGAGGAGGTAGAGCCAGGAAGGAGGAGAAGAGAGGAGGAGTAGTTTGCCATTACGAATTCATACTCGTTAGGTTCTGTTGATTCTCGCCGTCTTCCATTGATCGTTCTCCCCTCTACACGACTGTATGATAACTACATTACACATAAAAGATGAATTGTTATTGATATTGCCGTGGCATGGATGAATTATATATATATATATGAGCAGCAGAGTGAACGCTACGCAGCCGGCACGGCACTTGATGATGATGATGATTGACGTATGTGGACGATTCTGTGTAGTCACGTCATTTTTCTGTCCCTTCCTAGCTTTTTTGGTTGGGGATTCTCATCGTCATCAGAATATATTTACGTACGTATTTGGGAGGGGGCGGAGGGAGGAGGAGGAGGAAGAAAAAAAAAAAAAAGATGGACAAGTTGACACTCTGGAATGAAAGGAAGGCTGTGTAGAAAATTCATTCAATCGGATGGCCGTTCGCGAAACATAAAGGACATACGGACCGACAGAAATACAGACAGACAGTACGATCCTTATTTATATATAAGATATATGTGTGTGTGTGTGTGTGTGTGTGGTGTGTGTGTGTGTGTGTGTGTTTATTATGTGATGTTAACGAAAGCTTTAGAGGCAGCACCCATGTTCTCAATTGTGATTGTGTTCTAGCAAAGCTTACCGATTCTACTTCTCATGTTCGTTGATCCACGCTGAGAGAGGAGGTCGACGAGGGAGGTGACTATTCACTCCACCCCATGTGTCTTGGCCTATAATATGTGAAAGCCTACCACTTCACATCCAAACGGCAGCGTCGGCTAAGTGATTACTGTGTCCAGTTACAACACAGCTGCGATATATCCTTCTACCTACCGACCCACCCGACTTCTTCCTGAGATGTGTCGATACTGCCATCTACACGTTATGCATGTATGACAGTGTGTTAGTGTGTTAGTCTAACTGATAATCCCGGTCCCCAACATGGAGGATAAGCGATTGAGCCTCTAGGGTGTTTATGCTTGTGGCTACGGTTTACTTACGCATTTTCCTCATTTTGGACTGGCAGTGCATGGTTCTGATTTCCGATGCCCTGCTAATGAGTTGAGTGCGTGGAGCAACACCGTGAGCTGTGAATTTCGTATATGTATTTCGTACGCGTGTATTTAAAACTACTCTAAACATTATAAAGTCCCGTGGCAAGACCTGCTGTGGATTTGTGCAGTATTAGGACCATTAATTTGAGTGCAGGGGGGAATAGGTGGCTAGCCTTTCCCTCGCGTAGCAAACATCGAGATCTGACACGGAACACTCGTCAGACCTCGCTCATGCCATTGTCAGCATAACGACATAACCATTACTCCAACGTGCCCGCTTTAAAACTGCTATAGAGGATAGGTATTTATGACAGTATGTATTTATGTCTGCTTTATAGCGCATATGTATGGTAGAATGTATTTATGTCTGCTATACATGACATGACCAAGGGGAAGACCTAGAAACAAGTATATATATATGACAGTATGTGTTTATGTCTGCTGTTCGAGACATATATATATATATTACAGTATGTGTTTATGTCTGCTATACAGGACTTATATGTATGACAGTTTATATTTATGTCTGCTATTCGGGACATATATGTATGACAGTATGTGTTTATGTCTGCTGTTCGAGACATATATATATATTACAGTAATGGGTTTATAGTCTGCTGTTCGAGAATATATATACTAATACTATATATAATATCTATAATATATAAGATATCATACAATATATCTACATATTATATATATATATATCTATAATACAGTATGTGTTAGTATGCTATACAGGACATATATGTATGACAGTTTATACTAAGTAGCTTACATGCGTATAAGTTACTGAGCGTAATCTTGCTAAGAAATACACACTCAGCTGAAAGATGCTGATGTTGACAGCTATGTCCTGTAAAGGATATGCAAACATTTTAACAGGGCATGCGGTCTCCCTTGCTTAGGAGTTAACGACTTTTTCCGTAATCCCGTATATCCACGTAGGGTAACGCAGCCGCGCGAGATTCGGTAGCGGATCACGTCGCGTTGGTTACTTACTGGGATATGTGAACCGGTCGCTCAAAAAGCAACGGCAAACTACTGAGCGTAATCTTGCCAAGAAATCAACAGCAGCAGTAAAATGCTGGCGTTGACAGCGATGTCCTGTAAATAGGATATGCGGAAAACAAACACAAGGCATATATGTATGACAGTAAGTATCTATAACTGATATACAGGACATATATGTATGACAGTATGCATTTATGTCTGCTATTCATGACACTTATATATGATAGTGTGTATTTATGTCTGCTATACACGGAATATATGTATGACAGTAAGTATCTATAACTTATATACAGGACATATATGTATGACAGTAAGTATCTATAACTTATATACAGGACATATATGTATGACAGTATGCATTTATGTCTACTATACATGACACGTATATATGACAGTCTGCATGTATGACTGCTATACAGGATATACACGCATGGCAGTATGTATTTATGACTGCTAAACAGAATATATATGTATGACAGTGTGTGGTTATGAGTGATATACCGGGCATATATGAATGACATTGTGCATGTATGACTGCTATACAGGATATACACGCATGGCAGTATGTATTTATGACTCCTATACAGGACTATATATGTACGACAGCAGTATACAGATATTCGCTACAGCAAACCAGTCTGTGTATGACACTGTGTATCTTTTGTTTCCCCATTCATAGTCTAACAGACACAATACTGAGCGCTGACTGTGTGAAAACAAGTTTATCCAAGACGTTAATGGACGATGATAATAGGAGGGGAATCCACTTGTATATTTCTTTGTTTCCAGTATTTGACAAGGGAAACCGCCCGAGCTCATTCCACTATCACTCATTAAATCTGCTCAGACTTTGAGTGCTCCCTTTAACCTTTTCATGCCTGGTTGATATTTTTGAGCGAAATTGTCAACGAAGTTAGCGCTTCCATTATCTGGCCGAGCTGTGTTTGCAGTGAGGGTGACTTCCCCTGGCTAGCCATCTTATTGCAGCTTGACCTGTTCTAATCTACTTATATCGTTGACTGGCCACTCCTTAATACTTTCACAGTAGCAACCCTTTTTTTGCAGAGTGGGGAGGAGGGTGGTAAGGGAGGGATCAACGGCGGAGTCTTTTTCTTCACAGAAACTCTTGAACTCTTGAAAGTTTAATAAAAGATATCAATTTTCACAATAGCGGATTAGAGTGGTCTATTTATAGACAGTGCGTCGTTGAACGGATGAATAGAAATGGTTCTCGTTTTTAAACTGAGTTGGAATCTAGTGACGGAGAACAACTCATATCATCATCACGGCAACATGAGGTGGCCTGGCCAACTTCCTGCAACAGAGCCCGAGTCCTTCCTTCCCCCAGAAATCTTACCACAGTTTCGTTACAGTGGTTCCACCCGACAACCCGCGACCCATAAAAGATCCCACTTTACTGAGGATTGAAGCCAACCCCGTGAGCTGCTACGCTAGTGCTCTATACCTCATACCCCCGTGGATGAATCAATGCTGAGTGGGTAAGAACAATCACCGAGTCAGCTCAGCGTCATACAGAAACCTGCCAATAGCCACCATTAGGAAATCGAAGGAATGATGAAAGCTGATCCCTGTTAAACAAATTAAGCAGAAAGTTGAACGGCATTTTACGAGCACATTTCCGGGTGAAAGTTCAATACAACATCGCAGATTAAGTTGGAAGGACGATATGTAAAGAAATATGATGATAGCGGCACATAACAGTTTACGATTCCTGGGGAGAAAGACACGTGGAAATAGTACGAGCGCTTGGGCGGGGTTCTGGATTCCGAATAAAGAAGAAATAGATAAATAAATGTCACTGTCAACTAGTTCTTCATGTTGGCATTAACAAAGCTAAAGAAACCACTTTTTAACGAGCTCGTTTTTAGATCAAATTACGGAATATGATTGGTAATTGTAATTTATAGCTTAGATTTCGTGTATTTTATAGCGTTGCCGTTTGTTTGTGTTAGTGACAATGCTACAACAGTAAAAATGTAGTCACACCCCCACACACACACACAAACTCACACACACACACCTACAAGTTATGAGGGTGATTAGAAGGGGTGTGGGGGGGGGATACAATAATGACAGATTTAGCTCATACAGACACTAACAAGAGTCGTTCCACATGTTGGGATAGTAAAGGGAAATTAGAACATGGGCTACGGACAGAGGTGTTGTGTCACTCAATACGGCACTTGGGAATGACTGCTGCGCTAAGATATCTTTGATGGTTGTTCTGGTACATGTTTTAATAGACTGGCTGGACCACTGCAGCAATGAGATCACGAATAAAGTTCGACCTGTCGCACACACGTGTCTCCATAGTAAATAATGTAAACTGATGTTGTAGTTCTTGCTTGCAATCATGAAAGACAAACATAAAGTAAACTAATGTTGTAGTTCTTGCTTGCCATAATGAAAGACAAACATAAGGTAAAGTAATGTTGTAGTTCTTGCTTGGAATCATGAAAGACAAACATAAGGTAAACTAATGTTGTAGTCCTTGCTTGCCATAATGAAAGACAATTATAAGGTAAAGTAATGTTGTAGTTCTTGCTTGCCATCATGAAAGACAAACATAAGGTAAACTAATGTTGTAGTCCTTGCTTGCCATAATGAAAGACAAACATAAGGTAAACTAATGTTGTAGTTCTTGCTTGCCATAATGAAAGACAAACATAAGGTAAAGTAATGTTGTAGTTCTTGCTTGCCATCATGAAAGACAAACATAAGGTAAACTAATGTTGTAGTCCTTGCTTGCCATAATGAAAGACAAACATAAGGTAAACTAATGTTGTAGTCCTTGCTTGCCATCATGAAAGACAAACATAAGGTAGACTAATGTTGTAGTCCTTGCTTGCCATCATGTAAGACAAACATAAGGTAAACTAATGTTGTAGTCCTTGCTTGCCATCATGAAAGACAAACATAAGGTAAACTAATGTTGAAGTCCTTGCTTGCCATAATGAAAGACAAACATAAGCTAAACTAATGTTGTAGTCCTTGCTTGCGACCATGAAAGACAAACTTAAGCTAAACTGATGTTGTGATCCTTGCTTGCCATCATGAAAGGCAACCAGATATAGAGACTGCGCTCGAAACACAAAATGATTACGTAGCTTGACAGGGGAAAACACACACACACACACACACACACAAACATATGTGTGTGTGTGTGTGTTTGTGTGTGTGTGTGTGTGTGTGTGTGTGTGTGTGTTTTCACCTGTCAAGCTACGTAATCATTTTGTGTTCATTTCGTACAAACAGATCTGTTACCATGGCTAAAAATAAAAATGAGTGCTTACGTCTACAGACTAAACAGTTAGCCAGCTGCAAGAACTACATCAAAAACACGACCCCTGTAGCTTCAAAGGCCACATCTCTCACCAGAGAATATACTTTAGACAGCCCCGCCGTCTTCATTTTCTCCCATTAAACTCCCAATGAACCAATGTCAAATAGCCAGATAAACAGGGGCTGAGCCGTGAAGTCCCAACTTTCGATCGGCCGGGCTCTGTATTCCTGATGGGGCCTTATGTGTTCAGACGACAAATCACATCTCGTCACCCGCCATTTCACAAGTTGATAGCCACGCGCGTGAGAAGTGTTCATTGAAACTTTCAAGCCAAGCCATCGCTTGAAGCCGTCCATGAGCACGCGTGCCATGGACGGCCAGTGGAATTGTTTGATATCGTCGAGATTAAAATTCCATTCTAAATCGAAATATACGGGCTTCTCCGCGTTTACTTTTAACGCCGAACCATCGATTTCCGTTTTCCGTTTTTTTTTAAAGGTCATTATTTAGTTTTCCCAATACACGATAATTGGTACATAGTTGTCAATCTGGATTTGAGGGTAGGGGAAGCAATATTTTACAATTAAAGTATTGTATTAGCATGGTAGGCAGTACATCCATGGCAGGGGTATGTGGAGAGACATGAATGCCTACGCCAGTTGGCAGATTACATGATGATGATAATGATGATGAGGGCCTAAATCCTGTAGTTAACAAATTCGTAAAATGTGTAAGTAAGATAATAGTAAGTGACCAAATTTATAATATGGTGGACAAGAAAAAGAAAAATATTGAAATTCTACAAGATCTGAAATACCGAAATAACTGACACATGTACACAAGTACACATGTACACAAGTACACATGTGCAGTATCAAGTCTCGTAAACTGAATACTTTGGACATTTTAAACGTCACAGACTCATATAATCTTGAACATACAATATTGGGTCAGTTTGGTGCTAGACATATTATCTTGACCACACAATATTGGGTCACTTTGGTGGTAGACATATAATCTTGACCACACAATATTGGGTCAGTTTACTGCTAGAAATATAATCTTGACCACACAATATTGGGTCAGTTTGGTGCTAGACATATAATCTTGACCACACAATATTGGGTCAGTTTAGTGCTAGACATATAACCTTGACCACACAATATTGGGTCAGTTTGGTACTAGACATATAATCTTGACCACACAATATTGGGTCAGTTTGGTGCTAGACATATAACCTTGACCACACAATAGTAGGTCTGTTTTGTGCTAGACATATAACCTTGACCATACAATATTGGGTCAGTTTGGTGCTAGACATATAACCTTGACCACACAATAGTAGGTCTGTTTTGTGCTAGACATATAACCTTGACCATACAATATTGGGTCAGTTTGGTGCTAGACATATAACCTTGACCACACAATAGTAGGTCTGTTTTGTGCTAGACATATAACCTTGACCACACAATATTGGGTCAGTTTGGTGCTAGATATATAAACTTGACCATACAATATTTTGTCAGTTTGGTGCTAGACATATAAACTTGACCACACAATATTGTCAGTTTGGTGCTAGATATATAACCTTGACCACATAATATTGTGTCAGTTTGGTGCTAGACATATAACCTTGACCACACAATATTGGGTCAGTTTGGTGCTAAACATATAAACTTGACCACACAATATTGTGTCAGTTTGGTGCTAGACATATAACCTTGACCACACAATATTGTGTCAGTTTGGTGCTAGACATATAACCTTGACCACACAATAGTAGGTCTGATTTGTGCTAGACATATAACCTTGACCACACAAAACTGGTTGGATGCTTGCTTGCTTGCTCGTGTTCGCTGGCTGTGATCTCCAGCGCTAAGTCCTTTATGTTGGATAAAGACATCCTGTGATGTCATACAGGACCTGATGTTTGCGTGAGTATCCATTGTCCCATGTCTGGCTTATTGGTGTGCAGACTGGTGGTTCCTCGTCGTGCAGGCAGACACTGGTTGGATGATACGGTCAGTATTATGCCGGCCGTCTGACCTCCCAGATCTTTTTTTTTTTTTTGCATATCCTTTACAGGACATCGCTGTCAACACCAGCATCTTTCAGCTGTATGTTGATTTCTTGGCAAGATTACGCTCAGTAGCCTCCCAGATCATTGTAAAGTATTCACGCTATGGGCGGGACACACGGCATCCATCTAAGTAACAGTGAATGAATCACCCAAATAAACGAGAAGTAGATTGTGAGCTTTACTAAAACACGACTACAAGAGACAAATTGGACGTTGCGGCCAAAGCCTTCGTCAGCACAGGACAAACAAATACAAACCAACACAAAACTACATGAAACACACTATGACAATATTAAACTATTAAACTAATTAAAATAAAATGTACTCATCTGAATACTGTGTCCTAGCTTGGAAGGTCTGACACACGTAGGGCGCCAGTGGATCAATAGACCGGATGTATGGTACACGGGTCAAAGGTCAAGCGGGAAGGGAGTGGGGTGGAGACGCGCCCATGTGTGCGGAAAAGTGAAATTAGAGACCGGCAAAGATGTTACGGACGCAGATGACAATTAGCAATTATCGTTAAGCGCTCGAAACACAGCTGCGGAAACCTATATAGTGTTAGTACACACAGAGAGGCATGAGTGGCGGTCGTTCAGAAAATGATGGCAAAACACCGAACGTAAATCCGCCAAGAGAGTTGACTGTGATGTCATACAAAGGATCTGCACGTACCCAGATGGTGGACTGTAAGCTAGGGGTGGGAGGGGTGGGGTGGGAAGTTAAATGAAGCTGTGTTGGACATTAAGGCCGTGAGGGGAGAGTGTGCCCAACTGGAAGATGAGACGGTGTTCCAATGTCTTCCGATCCCGTTCGTGGGATGCGCATGATTTGATGGCCGTGACCTGTATGTCGGCTACGCCATGGTGGTCAGGACTGTTGAAATGTATGGATACTGGTTTCTGGGCGCCGCTGGTGATGTCAGAAAGATGTTGTCGAAATCTGTCCCCAAGACGTAATCCTGTCTCCCCGACATATCTCATGTCGCAACGTGTGCAGGTAATCGCATAGATGACGTTGCGACTGATGCATGAGAAACCCTCACGGATGTGGAAGGTCGTCTTAGGGAATGTCAGACTCTGGGTTTGAAGTACGTATGGACAGGTCTTGCAAACCGATCGAAGACACGCCACCGTGCCAGGAAGAGACTGGTGAGGTTGGGGTAGCCTGCTATGGACCAGCACATCTTTGAGGTTACGATCCCGCTTATATGCCACTAGAGGAGCCTCTGAGAAGACATCACGAGTGGTCGATTCCGCCCGGAGAATGGATAGATGTTTAAAAAGGATATTCTTGGCAGCAATATTGTGGGGGTGATAAGTAAGTGAGAGGACAGGTCTATTGTTTCGTGGTTTCGGCCTGGAGGAGAGAGCCTCAGTGCGACTGATAGATTGGCAGCGGTGGAGAGCTGTAGATAGAACATTATCAGGATAGCCACGAAGGCGAAAGAAATCAAGCATCTCGTGGGCTTTTTGATGGAAGTCGTTGTTATCCTGACAAAGTCGTCGGAGACGTAACAGTTGGGAGAAAGGAATAGAACGTTTGCACGAGGGAGGGTGGGAGGAGGTATAGAGAAGGAATGAGTGCGAGTCAGTTGGTTTATAATAAACCGTCGTGCATAGACCAGCGGAACCTAAAGAGACTGTGAGGTCTAAGAAATTGACAGCCGACGAAGAAATGGTGGAGGTAAGTTTGATGCTGGGATGGAAGTCTGAAAAAAAGGCAATGAAGTTCTGTAGGTCAGGCAAGGGCATGTCCGAGACACCAAAGCAGTCGTCAATGTACCTCCTGTAAAGCTCCGGGAGCCTACCGGTGTACTGATTCCATACCTGGTGCTCCAGATAGCCCATGAAGAGGCAGGCATAACTGGGACCCATCTTAGTACCCATGGCCACACCGCTGATCTGGTCGAAGTAGTCCCCATTGAACTCAAACGAGTTGAGGTTGAGGACTAACTCCGCAAGACGCAGTAATGGTCCAGTGGCTATCGAGGGATTAAGCCTTTTCTCCAAGAAAAATTCTAAGGCTTTAAGGCCGTCAGAGTGAGGAATGGAAGTGTAGAGTGAAGTCACATCTAAAGTGAAGATGTGATACTGAGAAGGGTTAGTGAAACTGATGGAATCGAAGATGGAGATAGCGTGGTTGGTGTCTTTGATATACGAAGGGAGGCTGGCAACCAACGGCTGAAACATGCTGTCTAGAAACTCTGAAATCCGTTCTGTAGGGCAAGAGCAGGCCGAGACGATAGGTCTGCCTGGGTTACCAGGTTTGTGTGTCTTAGGCAGCATATTAAAGGCGGGTTTGCCCAAGCAGCTATCGTGGATGATCAACGAGGTGGCGGAGCTGGGTAAAAGACCTTGCTGGATAATGGCGTTAGTCACGCTTTTGACCTGGGTGTTGTTTCTGACTGTCCCATCTTGTATCCTTGGTCTGTAGAAGGTGGCATCACTCAGTTGCTTGTTGCCTTCCTGTATATATAAGTCTTTCCTCCAAACCACTAGCGCCCCTCCCTTATCGGCAGGTTTGATAACTATGTCATCACGACGTTTCAACTGTGTAAGTGCCCGTTGCTCATCCGCGGTGAGGTTGGAATACCGTAGTGGCTTAAATTTGAGTTTTTGGATGTCGTAAAGTGTTTTGTCGATGTATAAATCGAGGGCCTTAGATGCCCCTGGATTGGGAACCCAAGCAGACCTGCGTTTGGAGAGGTGAGAGAAATGGTCGGTAGGATCCGAAGAGTTATCGTTATGAGGTTGATTTCTGAAGTGATATTGTAGCCTGAGAGTGCGATGGAACCGATGAACGTCCTGCAGTAATGCGTATCTATCACCACAGGGACGTAGCGGTATGAACCTGAGTCCTTTGCTGAGGACCGATTTCTCAGATGCCGATAGTGGAAGGTCGGGAGGTATGCACACAACTAGGTTATCGGAGCCAGTGGTAAGTTGGGGTGGGAGAGGGGGCGAGGAGGGAGTGGAGGTAGGGGCACGGAGTTTGGCTAGCTTGGCGTTTTTGGCCGCGGAAAGACACTTGTATAGATGGTGGTTAGTGCTATTGATGATACACCGTATAACACAATACAAGAAATAATTACTCGAGGTAAGTTGTCTAAGACGCTGATCGAGGATAGTTATATTCGAGCTGAAGTCAGACAGTTGTCGCGCGTGGTTGTCGGCAATGCATCGCATGCGAAGAGTAGCACATTTAAACTCAACTTTAGATAGACGTCTACTACAACTGTCATCGAGAGTGCCTGCCGATGGGTGAAATCTAGAGATGAAGCCACGTGGGGTGATATGAAGCCGTAGGCAGTTCTTGAGGAAATTAAAATGGCATGTGGTGCGGGTCTTTTTGTAGATGTTAAGAGCCAAGTCGGTGGCTGTGATTTTGATATCTGTTGGTAAGAGACTAAAGCAGAAAATGACATATAATCTCAATTGTTGAAATAACTGAGGTGGATGAGTGGGAGGCATAGCGGTGGAGATTTAACGGACGTGGGGATGAAGGGCTGGTGTGCAAAAGTAAGGTGTTGTAGCCTAGCGGGGGGAAAAACAACACGTGTGTGTGGCGGTAAGGGTAGCACACCGCTTAGAAAACACACTGACACGCGCGCACAGAATGGACTACAAATCGACAACAATCTTACCGACAACGAAGACGAAACGTGAAATATATAGTAGCAGTTCAAGGGAGCGGACAATGGTAAACAAGAATGAGGTGAACTGCAGTAAAGCTTAAAAAGGCAATGAATGAATCACCCAAATAAACGAGAAGTAGATTGTGAGCTTTACTAAAACACGACTACAAGAGACAAATTGGACGTTGCGGCCAAAGCCTTCGTCAGCACAGGACAAACAAATACAAACCAACACAAAACTACATGAAACACACTATGACAATATTAAACTATTAAACTAATTAAAATAAAATGTACTCATCTGAATACTGTGTCCTAGCTTGGAAGGTCTGACACACGTAGGGCGCCAGTGGATCAATAGACCGGATGTGAGAAGGTCCCTTACAGCCTTGATGATTATTGAGTATATGGTGTCAGTCTTGCATTGTATAGACCGATATTCACTCGATGGCTGATGTGTTTATAGTGTTAGTCTTACATTGTATAGACCGATATTCACTCCTTGTCTGATGTGTTTATAGTGTTAGTCTTACATTGTATAGACCGATATTCACTCCTTGTCTGATGTGTTTATAGTGTTAGTCTTACATTGTATAGACCGATATTCACTCCTTGTCTGATGTGTTTATAGTGTTAGTCTTACATTGTAGAGACCGATATTCACTCCTTGTCTAATGTGTTTATAGTGTTAGTCTTACATTGTATAGACCGATATTCACTCCTTGTCTAATGTGTTTATAGTGTTAGTCTTACATTGTATAGACCGATATTCACTCCTTGTCTAATGTGTTTATAGTGTTAATCTTACATTGTATAGACCGATATTCTCTCCATGTCTGATGTGTATATGATGTTAGTCTTACATTGTATTGACCGATATTCTCTCCATGTCTGATGTGTATATGATGTTAGTCTTACATTGTATAGACCGATATTCTCTCCATGTCTGATGTGTATATGATGTTAGTCTTACATTGTATAGACCGATATTCACTCCATGTCTGATGTGTATATGATGTTAGTCTTACATTGTATAGACCGATATTCACTCCATGTCTGATGTGCATATGATGTTAGTCTTACATTGTATAGACCGATATTCTCTCCATGTCTGATGTGTATATGATGTTAGTCTTACATTGTATAGACCGATATTCACTCCATGTCTGATGTGTATATGATGTTAGTCTTACATTGTATAGACCGATATTCACTCCATGTCTGATGTGTATATGATGTTAGTCTTACATTGTATAGACCGATATTCTCTCCATGTCTGATGTGTATATGATGTTAGTCTTACATTGTATAGACCGATATTCTCTCCATGTCTGATGTGTATATGGTGTTAGTCTTACATTGTATAGACCGATATTCACTCCTTGTCTGATGTGTTTATAGTGTTAGTCTTACATTGTATAGACCGATATTCACTCCTTGTCTGATGTGTTTATAGTGTTAGTCTTACATTGTATAGACCGATATTCTCTCGATGCCTGATGTGTTTATAGTGTTAGTCTTACATTGTATAGACCGATATTCTCTCCATGTCTGATGTGTTTATAGTGTTAGTCTTACATTGTATAGACCGATATTCACTCCTTGTCTGATGTGTTTATAATGTTAGTCTTACATTGTATAGACCGATATTCTCTCGATGTCTGATGTGTTTATAGTGTTAGTCTTACATTGTATAGACCGATATTCTCTCCATGTCTGATGTGCATATGATGTTAGTCTTACATTGTACAGACCGATATTCTCTCGATGTCTGATGTGTATATGATGTTAGTCTTACATTGTATAGACCGATATTCTCTCGATGTCTGATGTGTGTATGATGTTAGTCTTTCATTGTATAGACCGATATTCTCTCGGTGTCTGATGTGTATATGATGTTAGTCTTACATTGTATAGACCGATATTTACTCGATGGCTGATGTGTATATGATGTTAGTCTTACATTGTATAGAACGATATTCTCTCGATGGCTGTGTATATGATGTTAGTCTTACATTGTATAGACCGATATTCACTCCTTGTCTGATGTGTTTATAGTGTTAGTCTTAATTTGTATAGACCGATATTCTCTCGATGTCTGATGTGTATATGGTGTTAGTCTTACATTGTATACACCGATATTCTCTCCTTGTCTGATGTGTTTATAGTGTTAGTCTTACATTGTATAGACCGATATTCTCTCGATGTCTGATGTGTATATGATGTTAGTCTTACATTGTATAGACCGATATTCTCTCGATGTCTGATGTGTTTATAGTGTTAGTCTTACATTGTATAGACCGATATTCACTCCTTGTCTGATGTGTTTATGGTGTTAGTCTTACATTGTATAGACCGATATTCTCTCGATGGCTGATGTGTATATGATGTTAGTCTCACATTGTATAGACCGATATTCTCTCGATGTCTGATGTGTATATGATGTTAGTCTCACATTGTATAGACCGATATTCACTGGATGTCTGATGTGTATATGATGTTAGTCTCACATTGTATAGACCGATATTCACTGGATTCTGATGTGTATATGATGTTAGTCTTACATTGTATAGACCGATATTTTCCCGATGTCTGATGTGTATATGATGTTAGTCTTACATTGTATAGACCGATATTCACTCGATGGCTGATGTGTATATGGTGTTAGTCTTACATTGTATAGACCGATATTCACTCCTTGTCTGATGTGGTCAGTATCACGCTGGTCGCGTTTATTTTCCTGAACATTTCCTGGTACACATTTTAGACTGGGTCGACCTGGGAGCTTAGGTTTTTTTAACAACAAAATACATGTCTCGATGATGATTTGATCACATTACCACCGGGCCTAATAGAAAAGAATGCTACCCATTGTTCTACCGCTGCCAATGTCAGGACGTAGTGTTGAGATAATTAATTAATTAGAAGTTGCATATCCTTTACAGGCCGGTCTCCCCGGCGTAGGTGTTAACGTCCTCTGTAATCCCGAATATTCTCGTGGGTAACGCTGCTGCGCGAGATTCGGTAGCGGATCGTGTCAGGAACATCGGGTAGTAACCCCAGAGTCGATTGCATCGTATGTGAGCCTGTCGCTCATAAATCAATGGCAAACTACCGATCGTAATCTTGCCTAGAACATCAAAAGCAGCTGTAAAATGCTGGTGTTTACTGCAGAGTCCTGAAAGGGATCCATCCATCCATCATGTGCCATGCCGATAAGCGTGGGCGGTCATGCACTGCCATGTCACTCGATCACCAGATCTGTAAGGGATATGCAACCAACAACAAAATATCCTTTACAGGACGTTTACAGTCAACACAAGCATTGTTTGCTGTTGTTAATGTCTTGGCAAGTTTTACTTTCAGCAGTTTGCAATTGCACCGACTCCCATACCATTTTGTTAAAATCCATCGCTACGCGGTCTGCTGCCAAATCGCGCGTAGATATGTTTCGAACACGGGTATGCGGGATCAGGAACCGCGCCCGTAAAACCTTCGCTACGGAGGAGGTAGTATTGAGACAACTCTGTCAAAATACTATTACGTTCTTGATAGGATATCTACTTTAATCCATTCACGAATGCTCGACGATAGCTCTTAAACTGATGATGCGACTATCCTGACATCCCGGGTTCAGAGGTGGAGCAAATGTCCGCAGCCTCCCAGACATGCGGCCCTCCAACATTGGCAGAAGACAATGGAAACAACTAATACACTTAACATGAGCAAACAGCCTATGTCACTCAGCCGTGAGCGGAAACATCTCCAGTGTAGTCAAGCGAGCATCACAAGAACGGCTTGCTGGTGTCGAGTGTACTTGCTCGTAATCGACAGATCACGGATTCTCAAACTGTCTGTCTCTGGTCGCACTCTGGCAATGAACAAATGTTCTGGCTAACTGAATTTTATAATAGAGGGCGGTCAGACAGACAGACAGACAGACAGACAGACAGACAGACAGACAGACAGACAGACAGACAGACAGACAGACAGACAGACAGACAGACAGACAGACAGACAGACAGACAGACAGACAGACAGACAGACAGACACGACAGACAGACAGACAGACAGACAGACAGACAGACAGACAGACAGACACGACAGACAGACAGACAGACAGACAGACAGACAGACAGACAGACAGACAGACAGACAGACAGACAGACAGACAGACAGACAGACAGACAGACAGACAGACAGACAGACAGACAGACAGACAGACAGACAGACAGACAGACAGACAGACAGACAGACAGACAGACAGACAGACAGACAGACAGACAGACAGACAGACAGACAGACAGACAGACAGACAGACAGACAGACAGACAGACAGACAGACAGACACGACAGACAGACAGACAGACAGACAGACAGACAGACAGACAGACAGACAGACAGACAGACAGACAGACAGACAGACAGACAGACAGACAGACAGACAGACAGACAGACAGACAGACAGACAGACAGACAGACAGACAGACAGACAGACAGACAGACAGACAGACAGACAGACAGACTGACTGACTGACTGACTGTCTGATTTATTGACTGACTGACTGGCTAACTGACAGGCAGACAAACATACAGGTCCACTAAGCGACATACCGGCTGACATAACGAAAGAACGACATGAATATATGTATGTGTATGCGTGTACGCGTGCGTACGTCTGCCTGTCTGTGTATGGTGTGTGAGTGTGCGTGCGTGTGTATGTGTGTGTGCGTGCGTGCGTCATTTGACCTACAAAGGGTTTGTTATGTTGATTTTACTTATGTCTAATTTATAGATGTTATTTATCAGGATTCATCTGGTAAGTATCAAAACTTCCGAGACCTATGCTCCCGCCTCAATGGTTAGATACGAATTCTGTCCGCATACCATAGTTGTGGGTTTATGTGTATGATAGAACTGGCTAATGAAGAAACCTTTTCAGGGGTGTCTTGTTGGTCGTGAGTAGAAGAACACGTGTCCCTGCAGGGAGGAGACTTCGTCATTTGGAGGTGACAGGTTCGAATCCCGATCGGTAACTATAGCTTTCAATTTTTATGTTGTCTAGTGCGTCCTCTAATCTCTGCTTCCTTCTTCTCACTTCTATGAGCGTCAAACATTTCTATGTGTGTTTATTTATGACCTTATAAGCCTGAAGAGAAAACGTTATTACGTTTCTTTATATCCTGTACTATTGTACGAGGGTGATTCAAATGAAAACCTTAAAAGTGTGATAGACATTACACTAATCATACCTGTCAATATTGTTGTTAAAGACGTCACAAATGTTGAGCACGTTACATCACGGTGCAGACGAGCACGATGACGACATAAGGACAATTTAAAGATGGCGGCCCCACTTGTGACATGCACCAAATAGGAATACCCACCTTGTAGACAAACTGCGGTACTGTAGCACATCGCGAATGATGTGCTGTGCTGAACCTGAACTGATGTCAAGATATGATGCTGAACCTGAACTGCATGTCAAGATATGTGGAAATGTCTCCCCACAGTCAGTCGGTGGTTTTCCTTATGAGGCCTTCAACAGCTGCAATCGACTCTGGTGTCACTACTCGATGTTCCTGACACGGTCGTGAACATTCTGTCACAGAAGTCACGATGTTTTGAAACTTCCTACTCCACTCGTACACTTACTGGACTGACAGGCATGCATCACCATATATTCATTCGCCGACAAATTCATCCCTTCACTGATACAAGAAAACAAAAACGAATAACAGAACGCTGCTCCTCATTGGTGCATGTCAAAAGTGGGGTTGTCATCTTTGTATTATGGAATGAGGCGATCGCTTACCGTTTTAGATGCATTATTCATCATTACATAAATTTAACACTCGTGTAATAGAGGTCAGAGTTGTCACAAGCTTAAGCACTCGCTCTTAAACTTCCCGCACGCTGATGGCGGCAGTGGGTTAATTACTTACACCGGACGCAAACTTTAGCCTCTCGTCAAGAAAGCAAGGCAACGTTAAATTGCCGAGAATATCAGCTCGGGCTCAATCACAACGTTCTGCAAAGGACATGCGACATTTTGCTACTCACGTTATAGTTGTGGGGCTGAAATAAGAACCTCATCTGGTGGGAAACGAACCCACATCAACTGTGTATGCACCAACTACTGCTACCTGCCACACCCAAGATAGATAAACCAGTATAATCTCTCACCCAGCCCATATAATAACCTTCTCTATTTTGTTTTCCCCCACAGAGCCCAGATAGATATTCTAATATATACTGCCCCACATATCACACGTTTAATCCACAAAAATATATATCTCTCTCTCTCTCTCCCTCCCTCTCTCTCTCACACACACTCTCTCTCTCTATCTCTGTGTGTGTATCTCTCTCTCTCTGTGTGTATATATGTGTGTGTTATCTCTCTCTCTCTCTCCGTCTCTCTCTCTCTCTCTATCTCTCTCTCTCTCTCTCTCTCTCTCTCTCTCTCTCTCTCGCTTCAATTGTTTTCTGTTTTTTTCCCTTTCAGCAACTTTCTCGTTTCCTCTTTTTTTTATTTCTCTCGTATTTTCTCGCTCTGTCTCTCTCCCTCTCTGTCTCGCTCTCTCTCTCTCTCTCTCTTTCTCTCTCTCTTTCTCTCTCTCGCTCTCTCGCTCTCTCTCTCTCTCGCTCTCTCCCTCTCTCTCTCTCTCTCTCTCTCTCTCTCTCTCCCTCTAAATCGTCACTCCTAATCGCGAACAAATGCTCCCGTCCCCAATACAAATTAGAAACAACAAACCAAAACCAATACTTGCAAGGAAAAACAAGAACAAAGAAGGGTATGTGTTGTTTGTATTGACTCTGTTGACTGAAAGTTCAGTGTTTTGTCAAAGTGTGTTCAATCGGACCCTAACGATTTGAGCAAACACAACATCGTTTACAGCTTGTCACCGTTTGTTACTGTCGTCTGCCTCATTTGGAGCAGTGTGAAATATTGTTGAGCGTTGTGTACAGGATGTTATTGCTGCCTCCCTGATGACCGTCCTCCGTGATGAAGAAACAATTACAGCGGTGCTTCGGCACATCCAACGACTCCTGAGTTTTGAATGTACTGTTGCTATGTAAATAGTTAGCGGAGTTCCCGCGGTGACATCAATAATCAAGAATGGCGGTAGCGTTAATATTAGCTGTGATTGTTATCTACAACATTTAGCTGTGTGCGCGTGTCGAGAGTTGAGCGGATTCCAGGCAAGTGTTAGACACTCGGCTGCAGGCCCGGTAGTCA